>JAQFZG010005055.1:0-10869 GCA_034695465.1 Entomobrya nicoleti
AGTTGTAATCGTGTCTTTACGCTTAAATAGATTGCTGACCTTTTAATAAAACTTTTATTTTCATAATAATGTTTCATAAAGTATTTATACTTAATTAAAAAACAATTCAAGTTTCGAAAAATAAGTGTGTAACAGTAACATCCGGATTTATTTCAGAGCTTCAAAAAAAACTTCGTTAAATAAATACTCCATCAGAATTCCAGCTAATTCTTGTTCTATCTGCATTACTTCTTAAATGTCTTCCCTCATTTCCATCACACCCAACTTTCGCTGATTTAACTGAAACTCCAAACTCGAAACCCCACTGGGCAGATAATCCAAACCCGTCATCTCTGGAATCCCTTTCTACCTCCAAACATGTCGCATTTCCAGTGAAATTTTCTTGGTCAAAAATGGTAAAGCTTTGGGATCCGGTAAAAACATAAGAGGCCATTGTAAAGTTTTCGTTGTCAATTTTGCTCATTCCCTGAGTATCAACGACAACAGGCTCCCCATCAAAAAGAGGAAACGGAAACAAGGTAAGAACAGAGTCATCCAGATCCCCAGAAGCTAACTTTTCGACTGAAGTCAAATGTACTACTTTATCCCCAACTACACCTGATTCGCAATTTGGATAATCGTTAAAGGATCTTTGAATGGTTGTAATATTGTAATCCACATTAACTCGTACGGATCGCCATCTAAAAGTTTTGTTTAACTTATAGTCAAATTTTACTCTGATGTATAAAACTTCAATAATAAAAATATAAACTTACAAACCCTGCAACGATGTTGATTTGTGCTGAATTAAAGGAAACTCCTCAGTGATATTAGTATTTGTGTTAAGAAATAGGGTGGACGTTCCAGTGCAGTTTTCTTCATGAAACGCTTGAAAGTATTGTGGATAGCGTAATGCTGCGCCTAAATCTATGCTAAGAAAAAGCATAATACTCAAAATAAGGTTGGTATACATTTTAAAATATTACCGTATTAAATGGGACTCAAGAATATTCCTCGTTGTAGCAAATTCAATTGGAAAATGATACCTTAAAGAAAAAGTTGCTCACTATTTATTCTCATAAACTTTCACAGATGTTATATAAAAAATTACGCATGGTAACCTGTAAATATCTAGGGTGCTATCACAATATGCTCATTTGTTCATTTATAATATTGCCAAGGTGTCAATTTGACAGCTAACATAGTTTTTACAAGTGATTTATTTACATCAAATATCTTGTGCAAACATCAAATCAGTTGTATCATAATTAACCAGAAGGTTATATCACACAACTTGAAATTGCAACATTTGCAACCAGCAAAGTCATCATTATATTTTAATAAAATTAAACATTTAGATAAGATGTCTGGCTGTAGTTATCATAAAATAGTCATGTCAAGTACAATTATTGTATGTAAATTATTCCCTAAGGTTTATATAATTTAATTTATTTATTGTCAGATAGATTCCTTACAATGTTACAAGAAGACAAATTAGTCTATAGACACTTATAATTGCGTGCATGATAATCTAAAAATTGAGTATACATATTTCAACATTAAAATTCGAGAGTAAAAATAAATGTACACTAAGATCAGTCATATATATAGTTATGGTTCAATACAAATATTTAAATTTAAAAAGACATCCAATGTCACAAATAATATCCTCATCATCATCGATCATATATACAAAAAATTAAAAACAAGAATAGGTTTGCCTGTGTATTTGTAACGAAACAAGTAGGGTGTTTACCACAAAGATTAAATTTTAAAGGTCGAGTTAAAGTTTTAAGTATTTAAATATGGTTATCGTCGAGTTATACTACTTTTACAATACTTTTGAATATTTATTTTAATAAAATGATCTGATAAATCTGAATCGAATGCAACATTATTGTGGTAGGAGTGTATTTAACTCTAATCACTGGACTCTTTCACCTCTGTATAAATGATGTAACAATAGAATAACAATTATTATCAATAAATTATTTGGAGTAAACCAGCATGGAGTACATGAAGTTATAATTTTACACTGATACAAGTTTATGCTACGAATATGCTTCGACAGATCGTTAAACATGTTTGAATTAGCATTTCTAATATTTTTTTTAGATCAATCGTCCTAGATTAGATTGGATACATACTTTCCTTGAAACTCTACAAATTACTTGATACATGTAACAATTCTTTTTTATGAAACAATTTAAACACGAGGCTAATTTTGATGTTAATTAAGCTTTTAGAAATCCACTTTTCTTCATTTCAAAATACAGAACAAAGCATAAATATTAAAAATGTAACCTCTACATTTGCATTTTCTCTGCCACTTTTCGACTTGCTTTTAGCATTTTCTTCAATATTATCTCCATGAACTCCCATCTTAGCAGATTTTACAATCCCAATATAAGAATTATTAAAGGAATAGTTATCTTCCAAAGGCGGCCCAACAATAGTCCCATTAATTCCAAATTGACCCGACGGTAAATAATGAGTAGCTTTTCCCGTGAAATTATTTTCAGGGTATGACGTCCACGACGCATTGCTAAACATCAATTGCGACCAGATAGCCAAAGGTCTCGGTGTTAAGTTTTCCGCTTCATTTGTATCTGCCACGAAGGGCAAGCCTTGATACCAATCGCCAGTGAAAAATATTACCTGGCTTGTTGTCATTTCTACAGGCCCATATCTTGCAGCATACAAAATTTTATGATTTTTTACGTCAATTTCTGGCCATTCGGTTTTATTCATGCAGCGACCGTGAGGTGGTTTTGTGTTGTAGTGAACATAAGTTTTTGTATCTCTAGTTCCATTAGCATTGCTCTTGTAAAAGGTAATTGCCCACCTGGAAATTAATACAAAAAGATTTAAAAGCAAAGTAAGAGGAAAGTAGGATGCATAGTATTTTATAATAATTCTTACAATCCCATTATAAAAACTGAGGATGAGTTTGTAATCCACATTTGATCTATTTCATCTTGCGTTTCCGTAAAACTCTGATTTGTATCTCCTGAACATCCAAATTTCTCGAAGAATGTAACTTGTTGTAACGTCGCAAAAGAACATTTAATGCAAACTATAACTAAAACGTAAAATGCTATGGAAAATTGTAAAACGGAGTCCATTCTTGACATCAATGATATTAAAACTTGTAAATCGGAAATTGTAAACTGTGTGTTCTATTTTTTTAATCTCCAATACTTTTTTGGCTTGTATGCATGAATAAGAAGTAAACCTTGAAGCAATGCAAACTCTTAAGAATATAAATATCTCACTTATGGCTGAGGTAAGTAACTAAACTGTTTTATATAATTTATTACCATAGAAACGTGCTTAGGAAATCACATTAAATACGTGCATTGAAACATGATGTTTTTGGTTTATCATCCGAAACCTTTTAGTCGTTTTAGCTAGTTATCAGCTAACACTTTTTTATCCGCTTTGATCTCAGTTCGATATTGCGTTTTAAGTGTACCTTAATAGTGCATGGTCGACATATGCTTACTTTCACCATCGCCCAAATTTCAAGTTCACCGACGGTCATAGACTAAATTTTCAAGTCTATTTAGTACAACAATAGACATTATATCGTTTCATCTTTACCGAACTTGCCATATGGCTGCAAAAAAGTGTTGCTTGTTAACACTTTTTAATGACATGTAAAGTTAGAATTTTAACTATATCTTTTTGGTGTTATTACCGATGAAGTTGAAATATGGAATCATTCCTATTGTACCAGTCATATTAGACATACTTGCATCTTTCAAAAATGTTGAATTTTCATATATTTCTATTTATTTCATTGGCAATGCACCGTAGTAGAGCCTTATATTATCCCCAGTATTTTCTTGCGTATCCCTACAAATCTTGCATTGGGATATCAGATCATTACTGGCTCGACACCAAAACAAACATATCCGATGAGCTTTATGGAATTTATTACAAATCCATCGTTGTACAAGGACTGTAAGAATTTTTACTGTTTTTAAAAATGTAACTCATTATATAGCGTTGCTAATATCAATTAATAATTTTCAGGTGGCGTGTCAACTTTGACGATAAACAGATTTTCATGGAAATTTCAGGAAACACGATTAATCCCTGTACCGTATTGACACCTGACGATGAGGGGCATTATTATCCTTTAAAATCTGTTGTGAAACTGGCTGCTGGGGATTTAGACGACTCATTTCTGACTTTGTATCCTTTGGAAAAGTTTGAAGGCGAACCTGTTATAATTGGTGGTCAAGGAAATGATAACGTTCAACCACAAGGTTTTTCTATGTTGTCTTGGGCGCTTACTGGTGGTCAGCCGTTTACAATTTTTGATGGTGAACATTTTACAGGAAGTTCAACTTGTATTTTGCCAGATGATGATGCAAAGGATGAAAAGGGGGGAATTTCGATAGGTAAAGATGTAGAACTTAAGCTGATAGTCAGGTCAGTCAAACTTGGGTGTGATTTAAAAACGAAAAGGATTGTTCGTGGGGATTCCGAGAAACAGGGCAGGGCACAGAAATCGAGTGGTATTCAGGGGAAGAATGAGTTTATTAGATATGATAATTTTCCTAAGATTATTGAGATTTACTAATAACGAACATGCATATATACAGTATTATATTATATTTAATTATAGCTAATTCTACACAAAATATATGAACGTAAAACCAAAATAAATAACATTTAAATGTATTCTGTGATTTCATCATCTCTTATTAAATAATTTAGGAAAAAATGAAAACGGCCAAATTCGGGAATAAATTTATTCATAAATTCACCTACATTCATTCAATTATATATTGTTAATTCGATTTTCAAAATTATTCTTAGCTTGCCAAAACTGAGACAACTGCAGCACTACCAGCTGAAGCGATAATAAAAGAACATATAAACTCGATAAAAAGTTTTTTAATGATAAGATAATATGATAGCCATCTGGTATGCATCTACGTATATAATCAGTTTTGTGATATTCGTTCCAAAGGAAAGTCGCGAAGCAAAAACAAGCAAATAAAAAATCAATTATGCATTTTATGAATGTCCTAGCTGTTTCTGTGGCGCTAGTGTTGGGATCTGTTAGTTATACTACAGCCCTCTATTATCCACAATATTTTCAGGCGTTTTCATACGAATATTGCATTGGCACACCAACGCAATTTCTAGAAACGAATACAAATATAACTCTGGAATATCCTGGCTTACTAGTTAAGACAACAACTTTGACGGGCTTGTAAGTTTTTCTTTAAATAATAAAGTAAAACATCGTAAGTTATAATTGATAATAAAAGATGTGAAAATATTTCAACAGGTGGAAAGTTTTAAGAGGCGTTGCAAATATGAATATTACATCAGTTACAAGATCATTGAATGGAGAAACTCCGTCATGCTCTAAGGTCACTCTATGGGACGACTATCCACCTTTGAATTCTACCCAAAAATTGGCCTATGGAGATTTAGATGACTCTGTGCTCACTTTATACAATGCCAGTTTCGAAGGAGAGCCATTAGTTGTTGGGGAAGATGGAGTTGGCAAACTAGACACTCCATTTACTGTGGGATCTTGGGCGTTGACAGGAATAAAAGGATTTACACTTTTTGATGGGGAGGATTTTCAAGGAAATGCTACGTGTTTGGATGCAGAGCTAACGGCTAAAAATGCAGGACTTGGAATTTCGGTAGGATGGACTGTATACCCTGAGTTGGTGATTAGGTCGGTTAGAGTTGGGTGTGATGAGAAAGTTAAGAATATTATAACGGGGAATCCGGAGATAACGAGCTTAAGTTGGGATGAGAATGGAAACAAGGTTGAGGGATTTGAAAGGTTTGATCGGATGCCAAAGGTTATCGTAATTTAACGTCTGTCTACTCTGCTAAATAAAGAACTTACCTACATATAATAACTGTAATTGGCCATAATGAAAATCTGTAAAGTACCTGAATGTATTTTCGATCAATAAAATTCAAGTGTTTACTTTATATCAAGTCAATCAATCAATTAAGTTCATTTTGAGGCAAAAAACAACCAATACATAAGTATGTAATCACAGTTACAACAAATCAGTTGTTATGCAGTACTGCATAACAACTGATTTGTTGTAACTGTGATTTGATTTCATTTAACCTTGTCTAGATCACGGAACTGTCAACTGTGTGTGTAATTGACTTGTTTGATTTGTGTAGTTATTGCAATGATAAGACAATGAAATGATAGGCAACAGAATCGATGACATGACATGTTCTTCTCCGAATAATATATAAACTGCTCATGATTAAGTAAAGTAGTGATTTTATTCGCATAGACTTTTCACTTTGTATCCTCTGATTCAAACTTTAAGGTAGAACTGTACAATGGCGTTGAAATCAGTTTTCCATCTTTTAGCAGTTTTTGGGATTTTTGTCGTTCTACCTCAAAATTCCTTCGGATCTATACAAGCCATTGCATTTTTTAAAGATTACGACTGCCCGTTTGATGGACAGAAAGAAAGCTTTACAGAAACCAACGACCGATTTAAAGATTCATGGATTGAGGATGCTAATTCGGCTTATATAGTAGGATTGTAAGTTACACTATATCATTAATTATTTTTTGTTGTACTGAAAATGAGTTAAATTATAACTTATATTTAATAGGTGGAAAATGTCTCTAGGCACCAATGATGCTATTGTCCACTACAATACGGAACCACCACATGGTCGCTGCGTTAACAGAACGGAATGGCCAGGAAATCCCAAAATATTATGGGTAGAGAGACTGGGACCTTCTGATTTGATGTCAAGTCAAATAACTTTTTTCACTGAACCATTTTACACGGGAATACGTTTCCAAGTTGATGCAAATGAAATGGATGAGCTGCCTCTGCCAACTAACCCAAGACCTTTAGCTATGAAATCTTATATACACTTTAGTAAAGATTCTTGGACGACGTACCCCGAGAAAAGTTTTTCAGGGAAGGCTCAGCAATTTCAGTCGTCACAAACAGCACAAGATCCATATGATAGCTATAATTTTAATGAATCAATGTTGGTTGTAGTTGGGTCAGTTAAGAAAGATTTAGAAAATGAGAAAGAAAGTAGTGCATCGAAACTTTCTCTTGAAATGAAGTTCTGTTTTATTGCAATTTTAACTGTACTTCCTACTAATTTCCTCAGAGCTTAAACAAACAAACAAAAACAAATAAAAAATAAAATATTGGATTTCGTTTTAACATAAAGTTCAATTTATGAGAAAAAGTAGTTATATTTTGTGTATATATTCATTGATATCATTGTCATTTAAACTTAGTTAGAGATATAGATATACATTGTAAGCTAAGCAGTAATATGGAAGAATGTAAAGCCAAATATAGTGTATACATGGATTCCGTATTACGGAAGCTACTTCAATGCTAAATATATATATGTATATTCTTATTCTTACGAAAAATTACTAAAAGACACAGGCATATAGTACTCGTTATTTTTTCATGGCTAAGTAATGCAATTTTTATTGACTTTTATGAAGATTGCAGTTAAAAACGGCGCTACATAATCTTTGACCTTATTTTGGGGTCACGGGTTTTAAGCATGAATTAATAAAAGCGACACATAAAGCACGAGAAAATCTGAATTTGACCCTAAAATGGCCTCAATTTCTTTGAAATTTCGGTTTTTATTTATTTACTTGTTTACACGATCAAACGATCTGTTCAGGTCAAACTATAACGTAATATGAACCCAAAACCGCAAGATAACAAATTTCAAGCGTGATTTTAATTAGTTTATTCGCTGTTTATTTTTTGAACCATTGCTTTTGAACTATCCATGACCACCGCATAATTTACTTGTTTTTCATTTCATTTCATTTACACTTGCGGCGTATTACGTTTTAAGATTACCAATATATTTGTATAAAAACCTGCTCATAGCCGTATTTTATACATTATTGCGCTGCTGACCAGCTTATTCGTAATTTACTGTTGCAAGATTTTCTAAATTTGTTTTACAAAACCGATACTTTTTAAATTATGCAGTAAACGTCGGTCTACATTCCATTTCAAGTATAAAAAATATGAGGACCCTTAAGTTTTTAATTTGGGGTTTTGTTCTAAGTGTATCAGTATGGGAGGGCTTTGCAAGAAAAAATCACGTGAGTTCAGACCATAAATTACTAAATATATGTACATGGAATTCAATGAAAATTTTAAACAATATCAAACATCATCATTTGCTTGTAATTTGAACTATCGCATATTATTTACAGGGTTTTTCTTCTTACGGTCCAATACGATTAAAAAGAGCCATTTTAGCGCAGCAATCAAGTAGTGAAGAAGCAGGTGAATTTTTTAAATCGCTAAAATTATAAAGCCCAGCAATCCAAAGAGGCTGTTTAACTATTAAATATTTTGTTCTCCACAGATAACTATTATATCGATTCACAAGAAAATTCTGATAACTGTACGCGACTTCCGCCTGACTCTAAACGTTCAAATGTTTCCCATGAACACAATATGTCGTTTAAAAGTCTGATTGATGGGGGGTTTGATAACATGGTTAACAGCAGCAAATACAAGGACGTAATATTGATAATGGGAAATACTGGAGTAGGGAAAACAGTACTGACGCAAATAATCGCAGGGGACTTGAATCGTGTTCATGCTGTAAAAACCCATACAGGAAACCTTGTCATTGTGGATGACTTTGAGAGAATTAGCGCTCCATCCGTGGTTTCTAGGACACTTATACCTGAGCTTGTACTGAAAAATGATAATGGGACAACTCTGGCTTTTTACGACTGTCCTGGCTTTGATGACACAAGAGGACCTGCCCAAGATGTGGCAGCAAGTTTTTTCGTCAACCAGATTGTTAGCAAGGTTACAAGAGTGAAGATTCTATTTTTGGTACTACATTCATCAGTGACTTTGGGTCATGACAGGGTAGATTTCGATTTGATGGCTGAGCACGCAACAAACTTTGTTAAAAATATTACCAAATTTAAAGATTCTATTGGGTTGGTAGCCACAAAAGCTGATAACTATTCTAAAAGTGGTAAGTATATGAGAGATGGGAATATAAAAATGAAAATAGTGGATTTTTTACAGAAGTACAACGAAACCATGCATAATTATCTTAGAGAATACGCAAGTCGCAATGAAACAAATATTCTGGAGAAAATTGATAAAACTAAACAGAAAATAGAGTTTGTAAACATTCTTATGGGGAAAGATGCCAAAAATAAGTATAGTAAAATTTCATTCTCCCGAGATCCTGAGAAATGTGGATCACTCAGTGATTCAACTGAAGTAGCAAATACGAAGACAAGGGTAGAAAATTTGTACAACTCTCTTAGTTTCAGCGACGTAGGTCGTCCTTATGAAAACTTTGGGTTAAAGCCTGAAACCGTTTTGCAAATAAATACTAATTATGCGCCAGCTCTGAACAATGAAATAGTTGTAAATACCGATAACATAATGGAAAACTTTAAAATATGGTTTAATTCGGAAATGCAAAAGGAAGTTATAAACTGTTCGAGTTCAATAGAAGAAAATTTAATTAGATTAGCTGACCATAGCAGCTTTACAATTGGTAATTTATTGACACCGAATTACAATGACGACTTTAATAATTTTTCTATGAACTCTGTTACATTTAGCAGAGTACTAAAAAGTGGATTTAATCAAGTAGGCTTTAAAGTGCCAGATAGCTATATTGAGTTTATGAAAAAACAAGAGGATAATATATGTTTGAGTTTTTACAGAAGGCTGTTGGATCCAACACGAATGTACGTAGAATTAATGATTGGATTAGTCCATTGTCTAGCTTACGAGATACAATTTCCAGTACATACATTCCACAAATAAATAGTAAAATAGTTGAAAAGGTGGGGAACTTAGTTGACAATTTCAAAAAATGGTTAGATACTGTAAAAGTGGAGGGGCTCGAAAATAGCTCGATCACTACTATTACGAATAGTACGTTAAGTTTAAAAATATTCAATTTGAATGACAATTATCGATCAAATAATATTTCGATGAGTTCGGCAGCTAAATTTAGCAGAACGCTGAGAAGTGGATTCAAGCAAGTAGGATATTCTGTGCCAATAATGCTTGTAAAGTTTATGGAAAGACAGGACGAATTCTTCCAATTCTTTCAGAATATTGTTGGATCAGAAACAAATTTGTTTAAAATAAATGATTGGATAATACCCTTGTCTGATTTGCGTAATAATATAACTAGAAGTTATGTACCTGAGACAAATGATGGAATAATTAAAAATCTTGAAGAACTGTTACAGAGTTTTGAAACCTGGTTCGATACTGTGAAAATAGAAAACATTGAGAACTATTCCACATCAATGGCAACAAATTTGAATGAAATGGTTGAGGAAACAAGTGTTGCTATTGGTAACATTTTACTGAAGCTGAGCATCAATAATAGGCAAACTACCTTTTCAATGACTGCAGTTAAATTCAGCCAAGCATTGCTAACTGGTTTTAATCAGGTAGGATTTAAGGTACCAGAAAACTTTGTCAAGTTTATGGAAATACAAGACGTAATGTTCAGTATTTTTCAAAAAATTGTAGGACCGGAGCATGCTCTACCTAAAATAAACGACTGGATTAGCCCATTGTTTACTTTGCAGGCTAAAATTGTAGAATACAAAAGTTGGTACGGATTCTGTGCAAATTTACAGAGTGTACTAAGTTCGAACAGCTTTCACGAAAGTAAAACAAACCTTATTTCGTACAGGACTCGGACAACTTTAGGGTTTATTGAAGAAAACCGAATCGTTTCGGTTCCTCAAAATATTAAATACCTTTCGACCAAGTTTGGTTCCTCTAGCAACCAACTGCAGCTTCTTCATCAAATGATAAATTATGCGAACATCCCGGAATCCATTTCATGTACTGGTAA
>JAQFZG010005056.1:0-10869 GCA_034695465.1 Entomobrya nicoleti
TGAACATGATTGATGTCATCCGTGCTAGCGTAAAGCATAAAGTATCCCGTAACATCACTAAAACTTTCGAACGGACCAAGCTTTACTTTAAAGTGGAACAAGCCAGTCCCCAGTATGGTAATATAGAGCTTGTTCATGTCGTAATGCCTTCTTCCTCGGTGTAGCTTCTTATTCGTGTTAATCATGTTGATATATGGGGTATAGTCATTGACGATGAACCATTCCCCTCGGCCATTTACTTCTTCAATTGTAACACTCCAGTTAATTTTTGGCAAAAATATTTCTGGGTTCTGATCAGAATCCTGCATTATGCGATCATAACTGATGGCCATCAGTATAGGTTCTCCGGTCCCAGTTCGCTTCGTTGAAAACACCTTTTCTTTACATTCTGTTAACTCTTCGTCGTCTAAAAGTCTATCCAAAGAATTACAATTGCAATCTTCCTTCGTCTTCTTCCCTTCACACTTTGCAAAACAAACTACTAGTTTAAGAGTGCTTACATAATCAAGCCTTTTTATTTATTTATACTAAGGTATTTTGATGAATCTATTGGATTACCCGATTTAGTTCCAAAGTTTCACGGCTGATTTTATACCAAGTCTTGTACGCTGGTTTACTTGGATCAGCGTTGTAAACGTTTCTCGTATTCGGAATGTCTGCGCCGTCGAACGAGGGAGGTCTGTAATTGGTCTGAACAAGAGAAAAGTATAATCTTTATTCTCGAGAGATTCGGTTTGTTTAAGGAAAATGTAATTTTGCAATTCTTGCAGACAATGAAATTATTCAATTTAAAGAACAATGAAAACGACGTACTGGCAAGGTAATATAGGCTATCAGCTTTCTTTCGTCTATTTCACGAACAATTTCTTTCTTATCTGGGTCCAGTATTTCCTCACTTCTTATGCAACCCTCTACCTGTGTATACCCTGAAATGCAAAAACAATTCCACAGTTCATATATTTCATAAACTTTATACATGTTTTAATAACGACAAACATATCATAGAAGTAGAACTGACATGGTCTTGGATACATTCCGATTCCGTCCTCTTCTTTAGGTTTACATGATGGGATACTGCGTTTGGAAAAAAATACATTATATATATATATGTATGAATTTCAATTTCGCTAAGGCAAAAATTCAAAAAGACTGCTAATTTTTCATACGGATATTCAACGTGAAGTCGACGGCCTACATCTCGATGACAAAGAACGATAAATGTTACAGATGAGCTATGTGCGCAATGCACGGAAGTAATCATACTTCTCACGGTAATAACTGCTACACCCTTTTTAAATCCAGTTGGAGTGAGTAAAAGTTGAAAAAATTGAGGGGCACCCTTTAACTTTTCAACCTTTTCTACCCGAAGGACATCAGGGTTTGTATTAGTCACCTCAATAATTGGTCTATACATCAGTAATGTAGCAACTGTAGAGAAGAAATATATTTTATCAGCATCACACACGACACGGTGACAATTTTTTACACATGATTACACTAAGCTAAAAGTATATGTATTACGTGATGTAACTGGTCTCAAGAGCACCTCAAACGATATTCGATCATAAATATCCAAACTGATTCTACCGCTACAAAAAAGGATTATACTGTTTAAAAGTAGACATACGTATTTAATAACTAGCAATGAAAGCATGCCCCATACCCAGAAGTTTTCAAAACTGGATTATGAACCAAAGACATTACGTAATGGCACTGTGTCTCAAGGACGTGCCAAATTCTTCTGTCCGTATATGGAACATGTCCGTGCACTAAGGTATCCGGATCGGGGGGTTGTCTTGGAAGCCATAAATCTAAGTTTAATAATATTTTTTCCCATGTTGAAAAACAAAATGTTGACAGGTATTGACAATGACGACTTGACGACCGTCATCATCATTGAAAAAACACATAACTTACGTGGCTGTCCAGATAAATTGATTGTCTCATTTGTCGTAATTTCTAGAAGTTCGTTTTCGATGGTCTCTCTATTGTCGATAATGGGAGGTGGATTCTTGAACACCGGAACAGCGCTACCATTTCCGTCTGTTTCCGCAAAACGACTTTTCCTCCATCTTTCCTCGATCCGCTGGCGCATATCATTTTCTGCTTGTAATTCGTCACTTCTCATCTTATCAATTTTACTCCATCTTGATTTAGTGCGGTTGATCGCATCAAGAGCTTGACTTAACTGTGTATCCCGATACCTTTTTGTACTCATATCCATTAAAAAAACGTAAAATGCTCGAAACACAAATCGTTGTTCAGACTGAAAGTATCGTGTTGTATAGCCTTCCATGACTGCTGTATCGTTTTCAAACGGAAAGCCTGCAAGAAGTATGCTGAAATTCCCTGGAATATACAGTGCCTGTCCAATATGCTCATCTTTGAAATCCCATTTAGGATTATTAAGATCTAAGAAAAATAAAATTTGGACAGCATCTCATTTAATGTGAATTGGAATGAATATGAGACAAAACAATTAGTATAGGTTTACAATATATTACAGTCATTTATTTTTACAAGGGCCACATTAGAACGAGCTTGGACTAGAACCACAACGTCAGCAGGAAGTGGAAGGAGGGGCATACTTTTCAAAATAGTTGTGTATACGATGCTCTTAAATCCATCCAAGTATTTATCTACAGGTTTGATATGCCGAATAAACAATTGACAGTTATGCCGAAGGGAGGCATCTTTGCCATCACTCTTTTGCCTAAAGAAAAGAAAATACACAATATAATTATTAATTCAATCAATTTATAGATGAAATGGATTTTTTTTCAACATACAACTCATAATCCAAGCACAAAATTGTTTGTCCCAAATGAACATCTCTAAAATAAGTCAACGTATTATTAGGGTCATCTTCAGGTTGAGGAACAATCCCTTCGTAAAGAACAGCCGTGTTAGAATCCACCAAGAATGGAACTAAAGGCCCATCGGTACTCCTTTTTATGGGTTTGAGGCGTGATGCGTCAATGGCTACCAAACGAAAGCCTGTCTTTCCCAACGGTTCTGCGTTACACCCGCCGCTTTGCCACTCTTTGATATCGTCGCAAAGTATAGGTTCCGTTTCTGGTTGGGTGCAACCACTATTTATTGCCTGCTGCAAAGCATTAGACTCATCTTGAGGCTCATGTAAATACCAAAACAAAATTCTCCCGGAATAACCTGCCACAAAGACTCCTCTATTTTGTACCAACTCGCAAAGGTACTTGGAGGCCCAAGGATTCACTTTCTGGGCATTGATCAATTCCGCAATTTCATCTACACGGGCAGCAGTTGGGTGGTACTTTGACTGGAGAGAGTAATTGAATGCCACATTAATAACACCCAACGAATTTCTGACCAGAAAGTCTAAACTTTACACTTACGCCAACTTTTCCAGCAAATATTAATCGCTGATCCTCGTTCGTGCACACATACACCTTGTCAGGATGATTAAAGCTGCATTGTTTAATTCTGGTGGTGCCACCTGTGCTATTGCAAACTGTGTTATTTTCTAAACGCGGAAAACCTGCCATTGATATGTACACAAAAGGACCGGCTCCCTCGGCAATCCATAGCTAAAGTTTTGAATCACAAACAGTTAATAAAGGTGAAACTAATTACAAACTTAAATGTAATTTTAATATTAGTATATACCTGATTGCCAAGAAAGAACACGTCCAAGTTATCCCCATTCACGAGCACACTGTCTATCTCGAAATTTTTGGGAAACTCAAATTGTAAAAATCCATTACCAACGGTTCCATTCAACTGCCTTAATTTTTTGCTATGATCGTTGATGGCGTGAGCTTTCATTTTGTCCATTTTCGATAGCAAATCTCCATATCCGTCAAACACAGTAGTTGGTTCTGGCAATACAAACCGTACATATTTTGGTGAAGTCTGTAAATAAAAAATCCAAATATAATTTTTAAATCATAAATTCATCTTGATCGTTTTAAAATTGTGCTTTGTTTTTTTTGTCGTAGTTGTTGTTTACGTAGTTGAGTTCCAAAGTAATATCAAACTGTCTCAAATGATGATTGAAGAAAATCCCAATAATTTTCTTGATAAAAACATGCCTCGTCATGTGCGTTACACCATCACCGCTTTGTTGGAACAGTTTGTAGTAAACTACGTTTGAAAAGAGAACTTTCCAATCCTGCTCCCTGTAAGGACTCGGAGCATACAAGACCGAGAAATCTCTTATTGTCTCGCCATCTTCGTAAGTAGTATTCCGTTCAACAGTGAAAATAAGAGTATCATCTAAACCAATTCCGAAAAAAAAATTATTTGACTTTACTAAATATATCATGACATGATTAAAATCCATAAAATTTATTTTGACATCATACCATAGAAAGGGAATTGAATCAGATAACAAACCGGCGTGTAGAAAAGTCGTTCGAATGTAGAAATAGACACATTACCCTATTTAAACATTATATAATTAGCAATGTCAACGTCAACTATCTTATAAAAAAGCTTTAATTAAAAACACTTTTACCAAATTGATAGTATCTGCAGGAACAAAACAATCAATACTATCTCCAAACCTTTCACAAGGGTTAGCAAGTTTATAAGTCAAAATTGGTCTATCTTCGTACGATCCATTCATCTCTAAATCTATGTCGAGATTGCTACTGTCGTTTAAACTGTAGGATATCCACATTGTATTGGACGTTAGCACCACAAGATGATCGTTTGTTAGCACCATTGTCGCTGGTACATCCGGCCACCCTTTAATTAAGTCAACAAAATAAAGTTTTAACGTACATGAACAGCAGGCATCTAACATAACATCCTTAGTTTATAAATACAATACACAAATAAAAAATAACTACTTACAAGGATGGTCTGGTGTTTTCATGTCATAAAACCAATTTTCGTCCAGGTGAGATTGAATTAAGGGCGATGCAATGTAAAGAAGTGTATCACCTCCGGTTTTGTGTACGCGTGGCACATAAAGTAAAACTACGCACAAAGTAAAGCATTTATATTTTGCATTAATTATGGAAAATATTTAGTAAAACTCGAATTTCTAATAGGAAAATTATGTAGCTTACACATGTCTCGAATGCATGGGTTATCAATGCGCTGGAAATTTGATGTTACAGTGCTGCTGTCCATGGGATCGCTTGTAGAAGTTATGTTAGACCAATCCATGACAGTGTCACTCAACTTCCAACGCCACAAGCTAACTATAAACAATACAAAAGAAATATACTGAGTTTTTTCCGATTTTTTTATTACATAAATTATGAATAATAGGAAAAGTACATATTAAATATTGCATACATACATGACTGATACTGAATCATTGTTTTCGTTTGTCGTAGAACCCGAGTGTTGGCAGGCATCTCAAAGATAGCCATATAAGGCACCTGAGGTTCCCGATAAAATTCTCTTGTGGTTAGAATCGTGTAAAAAGCAATGTCCGTAGGCTGGCCGTGGAGATGTTTGTGAACGTGAAAGTCGATAGTTATCCTTGTCGTGGTGTTAACAATAGTCACAGATGGATAAATACCTGTTGAGCTGTTTAAAAAGAATCATTTAAAGATTTTAAAATATTTTTTGCTGAAAACCAATTATAAGCTAATAAAATGTTTTTAAATCAGCTTACTTAAAAAACCTCCAATACAACTCCTTTTCTAAATTCTGATGAACTAGATCTGGATTCTCGCTTGCATTGGTTTTGATATTTCGACCCCCATCGTAAACCACCATATTCAGGTGCTCTATTTTCTGTGTAATATTCATATTTTTAGTCTCAATATTATTTTTAAATAATGAAGTTTTATGAATGATTGAACATTTAACTACATACCAATTGGTTTAGCTCTTGGTGAGTATGTCTCTCTGTGTAGCCAACCATTAAATACTCTTCTAGGACGGAGGTTCTCCTGTGGACATCAACTAAACTGTATGGAGAGTAGCGCTGGGACCTGGTCGTGACAAACATAACTACGACCGTTTAAGAAACTAATTTAGTAAATCCTCACAAAAATCATTCCTTGAGTTGTTGTAAGTAAACTTATATTATGAATTTTCAAGGTCACTGTGTACCTGGATCTCCAAACTTAAAAATGGATCCGGATACACTTGTACCCGATGTCCCTCCACTACTTGGACACTTAATTGACCCATCAACACAGTTTAAAATGCAAACTAATACTAGAAGGATTAACATTATAGTAATTTCAGCAGCCTTGTATTTGTGATTAATTAACCTCATTACAACAAACACTGCTACGAATTGTGAATTGTCTGATTACAAAAACTGTCAACGTCAACTATTTGTCTTGAGAAGATGAATCATATGACATTTGATATTTCAAACTAACAAGTAAAAAGCCTACTTTTCATTTTCATTCAATTCGACGTCGTACAACTATCATGTTATGTTGTTTTCAATATAGTCCAACTATTAGATAGATTAAAACGGAAGATTGAAATATAAAATTGACGTGTGGCTACATAAAAGAGAAAGCAATTACGAAAAACTTGATGGAGAGTAAAAGCAGATGAAAGTGAGTGAAAGTGGTTGATAAATATTCTATTGAATAAGGCCACTATGAATACCCGTCGACCACCTAAACATAATAATTATAATGCACTTTTTAGTAATGGCAAGAATAAAAAGGAAAATCATTGAAAATCATTTGATTGAAGAATTATCTTCTTCCCATTGCATCTTTAGCTTTAAACGGATTCTGAAATCGTACATTGACAATTTTAGAATATCGTCGTTCACACAGAAATACCCGTGTACCTAATATAATAAGAGCATTTGATGCGACAAGTTCTTGCTACTTAACCCTCCAGCAATGCAGTAGCTATATTTATGATACAATTTATTGGGATATCCCCAAAACTAAAAGTTTAGTAATTAGAGTGTCAAAAGTAATCATGAGTAATTTATTAATTACTTTAATTAGTATAACATGGCTAAGAATGCTGACTTTACGAGCTTGCAATTACAACTAACCCTATACATGCACACATTGCACACATATATACATATCGCATCGCATGACACTTGTGCGGTGGGTTGAGTTGAGTTTGTTGATTCACCACACGAAAAATAAATCGTGTATATCATGTTGTATTTCATGTTAGATACAATCAGATTAGATTAGAATAAAAATTAACTGTATCAAATTAAATTGCGATCTAAAAAAATCATCAACTAAGGCAGTATTGGATAGCCGACATGCAACATTTAATAGGAGTCCCATTTTCCCATGTTATATAACCGATATCTCATGGATCCGACATGGCTACATGGTTTGATCTTTGATGTAATACACTTTAAAATATCAAGTGGCCGCATGCTTTATATGTTGAATGTTTCAAGGTTGAGGATTGAGGATGTAATTTTTTATCATCCGTATGAGCTTATAATTACGAAAAACTTGATACAGTATATGCCATTCTTAAATTTGTATTTAATAAGTATTCTTTAAATCTTATGGTCGAGCATTTTTCTGACAAATGAACAATATGAGCCCTTTTTTACTTCTATTTACAGTGATAATTTTACTGACTTCGAACGGTGATCAAACTGTTTTTGGACAAAGTAAGTTTACGCAGAAACTATACTCCTCTAGCCACCCTATTTAAATACCTTGTTTAATATCTCTGGTATTTTAATTAAATTAAACTAGATGTGTCACCAACTCGAAGAAACAATGAAAGTCGGCAATTCGCCCCGGGTGAAATAATTTGGCAGGATGAATTCGATAATCTTGATAAAACGAAGTGGAGGAACGAAATAAATTTGAGTGGTGGTGGTGTAAGTTAAATAATAGAGAAACCAATCGAAGTTGTGCCATAATTCAATTCAAATAATTATAGTATTAATATGTATCCAATTTTAGAACAACGAATTCCAATTATATGATAACTACACCGAAAATGCATATGTGAGGAATGGGATTCTTTACATTCGTCCAACACTCTCTCTGAACACAGTATTCGGAGGAGATTATGAAAAGCTGTACAACGGCTACTTAAGCTTGGAGGGGTAATTACAGAAATAATAATACGTCCACAATATTTATAAAAAATGTATAAATATCTCTGATTGACTTTGATTGTGCACGCCACTTTGCAGATGTACGGATGAAACTGGATGCTCGCGTCAAGCACAATATCCACATATTAATCCACCAGTGGTCAGTCAACGTATTCGAACTAAAGGAGTGTTTTCATTTCGGTATGGGAGAGTAGAAGCTCGTGCAAAACTGCCTTCTGGAGATTGGACTTGGCCAGCTATTTGGATGCAGCCAGAGGATAAGATATATGGGGGATGGCCTGCGTCCGGAGAAATTGACATTGTTGAAAGTAGGGGCAATCGGAAACTTTTTGATTTAAATGGCCTAAATATAGGATCGGAACACATGGGGTCGACACTTCATTTCGGACCCCGTTGGCCACACAATGGTAATTGGGCAGCACATGGAACTCAAAATACACGAGCAGACCAAGGATACGATCGGGACTTTCATGTGTATGAGTTCATTTGGAACACTGGTATGAACTTGCTCTTGTAATTTTACAAATACTTTGGTTAAGACATGATTTAATGAGTGGTAATCTCTGCTTTCGAAAAAGAAATGATCCAGTTCAAAGTTGATGGTGTCGTTACTAAAACGATACAACCACCTCAGGGGGGTTTCTTTGAACTTGGCAAATTCCCCGGCGACGTTGAAAATCCTTGGGTAAATGGAAGTAATCCAAGAATGGCACCATTTGATGAAAATGTAAGCCCCATTCTTTCAAATACTTGTACAATTTTCTTGAAAAATACAGATTATCACTGATGATCTCATTCATATCCTTATTCGATTGAATTAGTTTTACCTTATCCTCAACGTGGCGACAGGAGGTAATTACTTTCCACGGGAATCTAATCCTAGCCGGCCTTGGGGCAATACGACAGTAAAGTTTTTATACCATATAAATTTACTAACGTTTACCACCACTACTACTACTGTATTATAAAAACTCTAAATTCATTATTATTTTTATTATTCTTGCAGCCTTTTCTAGACTTTTTCAATAATAGAACAAGCTGGTTTCCTACGTGGGAGGGAGAAAATGCAGCAATGGCAGTTGATTACATTCGCGTCTACGCAGCGTGATTTTTGCAACACAAAAGTTATGAACATATCATATATATGAATTTGACATTGCGCACCGATAACAAAGACAAAATTTATTTTATATTTAAATATATGATATAGTTAAATATAAGTTATCAGTGTGAGTAAGTATGCCTAAAAAGTAAAGCTTAGTAAAACTTATTGACGATTTTTCACTTTTTGCATAAGAGGCAGTGCAGTGTGAACCACTGACAAGTAATGCATTTAGAATTGGCATAGATAAACTTTTAAATCTATAGACATCATCTATTATGAGAACTCCCGTCAAAGGGTTAATGATGCTTGTTTCAGTTGTGTCGTCTTCATTCAGCTTCTAAGATAGTTTAAAAAAATTAATTGTAGTCCCAAAATAATAAATATTCCTTTTTCACAGTCTACATCCGTAATTGTACATTACATCTCGTCGTTAGCTTATTAATAGGCACTTCAGTGATTTTTCTTGAAAAAATCTTATCATTCTCATATCTCTAAATAATATAAAATGAGTTATGATATGAATTTCACAGATTTATTTGGCAATATAAATGTGAACCATTTTTCAGTTGATCTCAAGTGAGTACAAGGCATTTTTCATGCCGTAACGCTTGGCAAAAATGAAATATTATGCACTCTTTCTCGTGGAAAATGGCTGTAGCAGTTGTCGCTCTTTCTCTTTAGAATGGTTCATGAGATCGATGTGGGTTTGCAATTTATCAATACAAAACTCTCACTCGGAAACCAAAATTGAATTCGTTAAGACGTTAAGTCATCGAGAATCCTTATCTAAGATTAAAACTTGTACTTATTTTTCAAATCCGTTTTTTCAAATAACCGAAGACAAGGCAACTTCGTTACCCATTGCAGCTGTTGACTTTGCTGCAGTTCGGGCTTTTGTTATGTACACCTACATCCGATACAAAATTCATTTAACTACGTCATGCTAAGATTTTTACGAGAGAATTTACTAACATCTATCATCTATGTAAGTCTGGTTGATTGTTAAAACATGCAACTTCTTATCACACGTGCGTTCATTCTTGAATATCATATATGAGCACCATTGAAACCCGTAAGTACCGGATGAAAGGGATGAAATCTCAAATCAAACGATATTACTATTTTAAGTTTTAACACTATTAAAATTATCATATCAAGTGACTTGAAGGTTCGCAAAAATCGTAAAAGAATAATATACATATAATATACACACCAAAAGTTTTCTTCATGATCATAATCTATTGCTGTGGATAATCCACATCTTTGGGTTGCAGAAGTAAGGCTTTAGTTGAAGCAAAACTACAAATATACTTTCAAATGCTAAACATTATTGTTTAGTTTTATAAATGGCCATTTTCAGAAGATAATATCATTAATTACTCCTGACACTCTTTTATCAATATTTACCACTTCGTATTTCATCAACATTGACACTACAGAAAGAAAAATGGCTAAGTAAAAAGTGGGAAAAGTTTGAGTTCATTGAATTCTCTGTCACCAATTCCTCACCACTGTCATTAACCAAAAAAATATATATTGTATAAGTATTCATCAGTCAATCCAAGAATATGATTCCTGTAAAAGGAATTCCCATGATGTCAACTGTTATACATTACTATTACATGACATGCAAATGAAATATAGCAATCAGTCGTTGACTGTTTTGAAACTCTTAAATTTATAGGATAAAAGTCAAGTACATACCTCATTTTGTCAAACTACATATTACTTGTTTTTT
>JAQFZG010005057.1:0-10868 GCA_034695465.1 Entomobrya nicoleti
AGCATACTTAAGTCTCCGGACTAAAATACCTAGGTAGGACATGAGATCATGAAATCTAAATAGAAAAAACCCAACAAATGGTGGAGGTGCGGAGTAATTTGATAAAAATCGGTGAAAACTCTCGGTGAAGTTGAAGAATATCTTTGTGAAGTTGGTAATTTAATAAAACTCGGTGAAAAGTATTACAAAAAAGCAAAATCAGTGAACGTGTTTACTAGTGTGTACAGTGGGAATCACAGTGGACTACAATTAATGTCAAAAGAAGATACAAAATGGAAATAGCAAAAGTAGAATTTCAGTTTATCTCGTTCGCAATTGTTCTGATGATAATTTCATATGTCTATATTCTATATTGGACAGCGATCAATGGAGATATTCCGTGGGTCCCCTTGGATATGTGAGAAGAGTAAGAAAAGGCATAAACCTTAAAGGGTATCAAATATGAGTAGTAAGTAAAAAGACACTTTTCATGCAAACCTATGAATACATATGAACTGCTATTTAAAGCGAAAATATATGCATCACAAATCCTAATACGCTTTATGAAAACAAAACATCACAATATAAATATCACCTTCACATATTACAAACTGCCCGACCCAACCCTTAACACTAGCCACGATCTCTACCATTAGAGTTAAACCCCTTAATACAAAACAATGTCGACTGGAGGTAGTGGTGGCAGCGGAGGAAGTGGCGGTGCAGCGGGTCCCGCCACTCCTGGTCCGATCAAACTAGCGATCACACCAAGGAAATTTTCTGGTGAAGATGGAGAATGTAGCAGAGAATTTATTGAGTTGTTTGAGCAGGCTGCTAGATCGAATCGATGGCAGCAGGATATTTGTGTTATCCAGTTTCCCAATTATTTAACTCACACAGCCATCAAATGGTGGCGCAGCTTCATAAATCAGAGAAGCAACGCCGCAGCAGCTGAAGGTACTCCACTTATTGCTCCAACATGGGCAGAAGTAATAACCGCCTTTCAAGCAGCGTTTGCATCTGACGATGTAGTAGGAGCTGAATTAAGATTAGATTCAAGAAAGCAACGTTCAGAAGAGAGTCCAGAACAGTATGTGTTCGATATAATATCGTTATGTGAAAGAGTGGATGGTACGATGAGTGATGAGAGACGTGTTCGCTTTCTATTGCGGAATATGAAGGAATATTATTTGTCTCGGGTGATGCCACTAGATCCGAAAACTCCAGAAGAAGTTCTTCTTCATTTAAGACGGCTTAATGAAATGCGAAAGCTATCAGAACGCGCCAGTAACCGCGAATATCGAGCGTTCCCAGTAGCAGAAGGAAATTCTGTGGCGATTGAAATGCGTGAGATGGTAAAGCAAACTCAAAAATTAGTAGAGGAGATACAGGAGCAAAGAAAGCAAGAAAAATTGGAACGTGAAGCTCGTTCATTACAAAGAAGACGAGAGGGTAGAACCGAAGGTCCCAGATGTTACAACTGCAATCTGATAGGACATATAGCCACACACTGTCAAAATCCCCCAAACCAGCGCGAGAGAGCAGACGGTAGGAACTCTGCTTTTCCAATGAGAACTCGCAGAGTACAACTTGAAGAACAAAGAGGACTCAGGCAGATGAATCGGAATGCAAATTTAAGCAGAAACGAAGGAACACATGAACAAAATTGACTGGGTGACGGTTCGGCGGATGGTGATGACACCTAAAGGTTGCGGCCAGCAAAGAAATACACGTTAGTATTATGCTTTTAGATAATCAAAACTAAACGCCAATCAACCCGAAAATCCCAAACAATGCAAAATGCACACGATTAGTGCTCAAAATAAGTTCTACGCGATTAGTAGACTATAATTAACTTTAAAATAACAATTTATTCAAAAACTCAAAAAACTCCTCTTTCAACAAAAATATTACACACGATTCTTCGCAGTCGCAATTACAAAGTTGCACTGCTCACACAAGACAAGACACGCAATCACACAAAAATCCAAACGGATAAAAAACATAAAAAAGGGATGCAATGCAGCAATGCAAAGCCCCGCCAATAAAAGAAGTAAAAGCACTTCTACTTTACTCCCTCCGTCTCAATTTCCCCCAAGGTTTTCTCCTCTTCTACTCCAACATCACAGCTTTTCCTTTAATTCTGTGAGGACGCATGGACAAAAATACTCAAGAATGGAAAAATGGAGGTAGAGAAAGAGGCAGCAGCCAAGAACGAGTATGGCGCAGGATGGAAAACGAAGCCGCCGGGGAGATGGGCCAATCTTCGGCGACGCAAAGGCCCAACAATGCCCCAAATTGGTGAATACTGTCAGTCACAAACCAGCGTTATTTAAACCTATCAAAATAAATGGCAAGGAAGCTCAATTACTCTTTGATACAGGAGCTAGTATTAATATTATCAATAAGAAATTTGTAAATAAGGACAACCTACTCCCTCTAGAGAGGAAAGCTACAATAAGTGGAATATCATCAAAAACAATACAACCTATAGGTTTTTGCGAGTTTCAGTTAATAGTAAAAGACAAATTGTATCATAAGATGCAAGCCTATGTGTTGGAGGAAGTTGACTTTGATCTAATTATCGGTCATACAGAGATGCAGAAATTGGGAATCTGCATTGATTATTTGCAAGATTTAATTTTAATAAACAAAACAGAAATAAAAAGTGAAGATGAGTTAAAAGCTGAAGTATGTGCGGTGATAAAAACTAAAAATTATGATGAACAGCTGCGTGAAATGATAAACAAAGATTTAAATGATGAAGAAAGGGAGCAATTATTCAATCTCCTAAAAAAATACAAAGAAGCATTCTCCCTTGACGGTGAACTTGGACGTATAAAGTCTAAACATTGCAAAGTGGAACTTAAGGAAGACGCAAAGCCATTCAAATCTATTCCTTACAGAGTTAGTTATAAAGAAAGGGAAATAATACAGGAGCAGGTGAAAGAACTCTTGGAAAAAGGATTAATCAAAAAATCGGAAAGTGAATGTGTCAGTCCAGTATTATTGGTAGAAAAAGGCCACAAAGATGGAGAAGGGGAAAAGAAACCCCCACGCTTTTGTACAGACTTGCGAAAATTGAAAAAAATGGTGAAATTGGATCATTATCCTATTCCTAATATGCAGGAAGTTTTAGATACATTAGCCGGAAAAGAACATTTTTTTCTTGTGATTTGAAAAAGGGATTTTGGCAACTTGAAGTTGAGGAGGAGAGTCGCAAATATTTTGCATTTACTACGATTTGAGGCATTTTTGAATGGCAATATTTACCATTTGGGTACGCTAATAGCAGTGCAATCTATCAGCGTACAATGGAATCAATCTTTAAAGAAGAGTTATTTCAATCAATACTGATATTCATTGATGATTTGATTGGTTTTGCACCAACTTTTGAAGAATTCCTCAAAACCACGGAAAAGATGCTAACAAAATGCATAGAAAAGGGTTTAAAATTGAATCCAGAAAAATGCAAATTCGGTGGAGGAGAAATTAGTTGTCTTCGACATCTAGTGGGTAAAGATGGAATTAAACCTGACCCAAAGAAACTGAAAGCAGTGGCTGAAATGAAAGCGCCAACTACATTAAAAGGTGTTCGCAGTTTTCTAGGGTTGGCCTCGTTTTATCGAAAATTTTGTGAAGGCTTTTCGAAAATAGTTCGCCCCATCTGCAAATTACTAAAAAAGGATGAACCTTTCATTTGGGGAAAGAACAAGATAAGGCATTTGTGAAGATAAAGAAAAAGTTGTGTTCGGCTCCAATATTACGTGCCTTTGATCCAAAACTACCGATAATTTTGCATATTGATGCAAGCTCTGAGGGTGGCTTAGGTTGCGTGCTTTTACAGGAAGAAAATGGAATAAGACGTGTAGTGGCTTATGGGAGTAGAGCGTTAAGTAAAAGTGAGCGTTTCTATACTATAACTGAGCTCGAGTTTCTTGCACTCATCTTCGCTTTTAAGCTCTTTCGACATTATCTTCATGGTCAAGTATTCACAGTATACACCGACCATTTAAATCTAGTTTCAATGAATTTGGCAAAGGGAATCCATGCAGGGAGACTTTTGAGATGGTCATTAAGAGTGCAAGATTTTACTTTTAAATTGATCTACCGGGCTGGAGCTCTTAATTCAGATGCTGATGGACTCAGCCGAAACGTCATTTCTGAGGAAGAATTAAAAGAAGAAGAATCCGCATTGGAATTTCCCTTATATGTGATTACAGAAGAAGATCATGGAGTTCTTCAAGAAGAGGACACGTTTTGTAAAAATGTACATAGGTTGTTGAATAAAAGAGATAAGCGATCTCATAAGCGTTTCGTTGTAAAAAAGGGCAAGTTGTATAATACAGAAACAGGGAAGCTAAGGTATGTGGTTCCAAAAGCATTAGTTCCGATGTTATTAGAGAAGCTGCATGGAAGTGATAAGAGCTGCCACCTAGGATTTACGAGAGTGTACGAGAAGGCGAAGAATGAATTTTATTGGGTGAAAATGAGGCGCGACATCTTGCGGTAAATAACAAAGTGTGAAGTATGTTTAACCTTTAAACACAGTACGGAAAAACCACTCGGATTTTTGGAGCACCTACCTGTGTCAGATGAACCATGGGCTCTCCTATGTATTGACTTCGTTGGGCCCATATTAAAGACAGAGAGGGGTAACCTTCATATGTTAGTGGGAGTAGATAGCCTAACTAAGTTTACAGTAGCGCGAGCTTTCCCGCAAGCGAATGCTGAAGCTGTTGTAACATTCATAAGAGAAAACTTAATAAGCCAAGGAATAATACCACAAGTAATCCACTCAGACAGAGCACAGATATTTCTCAGTCAAGCAGTCCGTAGTATATGTAAGGAGTGGTCCATAAAGCAAACTTATACTTCAGGATTCCACAGTAGAGGTAATGGTATGGCAGAAAGAAGCATACAAAGTATTATGGCTCTAATACGTTGTGAAGTACAAGGAATGGATGATGAGTGGGATCGGAGAATTCCTGAGGCTTTATTCGCTCTTAACACAACTCCATCTACGACAACAGGAATAGAGCCATACTATCTTCTATATGGTTACAAACCGAGAAGCCCGGGAACAGAAGCATTGATACCCTATACCCTACATGAAAAAAATCCTGCCAACATGGAAGAGTTACGCGAAAAACGTAATCAGGTAGTGAAGAGAATAGAAAAATACAGAAAAAGTTATGAAACAAGATTTAATGCAAGAAGGAAACCCTCACCTTTTAAAGTCGGTGATCTGGTATATGTGAAAAAAATGATGGTAGGTATAGAAGAAAACAGAAAACTAACCAATAAATATATGGGCCCCTTCAGAATTGAAGAGTTATTGAGTACGTTTAAACATGGAAGGACGAATGAATCCAATAGTACATATAGAGAGACTTAGACGGGCTTATGAGAAAGATAGCAGTAGCCCCGGTAGTGAACAAGATGAGTTAGAGGAGGCTCTTGCGGAAGAGTGGGTCAATGAGGATCTTAGTAGTGAGGCACCAAACATTGGAGGAAGGACAAGCAATGAATCAGATTCTAGTTCTACAAGTAGCCAAGAACTGATGCCTCCACCAAGACCGGTGCGACGTAGTACGAGAATAGGAACGAAGCCAAGATGGCATAATGATTTTGTTACAAGTGAGAGTGAACTTTCGGAGTATGAATTAATAACAATATTAACATTATTAGGATATGTTAAAAAAAGTCTAGGTTAAGAATAAACTTGAAATAGTGTAATGGTTTGATCTCCGTCAAGTATAAAAGGGGTCTTAAAAATGAGCCAAAGCAACAGTAGTGCCTGAGCTGTTCAGAAGAAAGGATCTAAAGAAATCTCAAGAAGAATTAAAATATTTGAATGAAGACTTATCAAAACAAAACAGAAGCAAGTTAAGAGGAATAAAAAGAGTTGCTGCGTTATATTGCTGACGTAGGTATCACAAATAACCAGTAAACTAAAGAAGATAAATAAAAGGAAGAAGTTCAAAAATGTTAAAAAAATTGCTGATGCTTGTCTTAGCCGTAATGGCTGTAGAGAATAAGAACTTAGATGTTCATGTGAGTGTGGGAGTAATGTTGAAAGAACTTCCAGGTGCGGTGTTATACGAGTCCAGTATACCCATGATTTACAGAGTACCGACCATTGATACGTCATTGGAAGCCCCTTTTACAAGTGAGCGTGTATGTGATTGGATTCATCCAGCTTACAAATCTGTGGTACATAAAACGGCGGAGGGAAAGCATTTAAATACGGGGCAACGTGGATGTAGCGTTATCCATGGTACTTATGATATTCTGCAAGAAAACCGAAAGCTTTTAAGAGAATTAGAAAACCAGGACGCATCTGGTCCTGCTCCGGAAAGATACCCACGTGATACTAAACATAACAGGACAAAACGAGTCCCCTTGTTCGAGCCCATTGGAAATTTGTTAGAACTGCTTTCTGGGGTTCCGAGTTATTCAACCTTTCGACAAGTAACTACTCATGTTACTTACGTCGAGCAGTTCATGAAAAGATTCAAGGAATGGTATCCAAACGAGAAGCTAATTTTGTGAAGTTAGGCACAGCAGTGAGCCAATTAAGTAAACAAACAAAAGAGGGATTTGCAATTATTACACAGGAGATGTTGAACATTACCAAATCTTACAACATCTTACAGAAAGAATATGAAGATACGGACTTAGCCTTGCTCGCCTTATGAGCAGCGGTGGGTGATGCAATGTCTTTGCAACACGCAATCCTGTCCTATATGTGGCTGGAGAGATCAAAGGATATTTGTATGAATAAGAAGGTGCCCAGTTTGCTTTTACCACCTAAGGATCTGGCAAGAGATCTTCGGGATTTGAGAAAAGAGTTGGATAAACAACAGCACAAGATGAGCGTACCCAACTATGAGATCAACCTGTACTATAAACTGGCCATAGCAGATTGCATTTGGGAACAAAGGGATGGGATCTTACGAGTACAAATCCCTATAGTGAAAGCTCAGAGTTCGTGGCAGCTTTACAACATACAAACCATTCCCTACGCGTACCACAATCGTACGTGTTACATAGATTTGGACACCACCTATGTTGCCAAGAACAATGATGAAATTGCCCCTTTCGAAAATCATGATGCGAAGGATTGTCTCAGTTCAGAAGGATTCCTTTGTCAAATACCAAAATACGGGAACAATGCATCAAAAGAGAATACGTGCATAAAGAAGATTTTAAGCGGAGCTAAGATATCGGAGTTGCAAACTATTTGTCAGGTGACTTGTCACCAAGATATTGAACCAAGTGTGACACTACAAGCTCCAAGAACTTACGTGGTTACTCACGCTGGGAATAATCGAGCTGTTATTCAATGTCCATCAAAAACCGTTCCCCTGATAGGACCGGAAATAGGAGCACTATTGATAGAATTACCTTGCGACTGGGCTTTGATAATAGATTCTGAACGAAAGGACACAGATTCCTATCCATGTGTACTCCCTCATCTGAAACACGAGGTTCTGAATCACACTATTCCCGCTATCTTTTCCACTAAGTACAGAAACGTAAAAATCGCCGTTCACAAGCCTATTCCGTTACCCATTGACCAGAACATTAGCAGTATATTGGATCCTAACATCGACATTTTTAACACGGACAGTGCGAACTACAAAAATCCTAGTGAAGAGGAGGAATTTATCCCTCCACTGCCAGCTTTTATTGATGAGTCGTTTGACTCGAGCCACATACTTATTTTCGGATGGTTAATCGCCTTGTCGGCTTTGGCAGGTTGGATGTCATTGTTCAACAAGCCGTTTCCAACTCCAGTAACAGCAGTAGCATTAGGAACCTTATTGCCTAAAGCTGAAGGACGTCCGTTGCAAAATTACACTCCATACTGTCGTATGCCTACTCATGTAGACATCTGTCTTTGGTTGTATTTGGCTTGGATGGTATTCCTAACATTGCCACATGCGCTAAGGACTTTTAAAAAGTTATTTGATTGTTGTACTCTACAAAGAGCATTGAAGAGAACTATGAAAGAACAATCGGAGAGAAATCTGCAAAATGGTTTATTGAGTACTGGCACAAATAGAAGATTGGAGGATTTGGACACTCAAATATCCATCAGGGAACAAATGCGACGTGAGATGGAAGCCCATATGGCTCAAGCAGCGGTTCCCCACAATGTGAATTCTGAAGGACAAGATCGTCCACATCCTTTACCTCGTTTTTAAAAAGAAAGACCAAAACTGACTCAGTATTACTCTACACTATATTGGATAAGAATATTTACTTGCTTTTATCTAGCAGAATGCAACAACCTAAATATATATATAATTTTAGCTATTATCAATGTTACGTACAAGGAGTAGTTTAAATTCTACTAAAAATGTGATGGTATGTAAAGCCGTCTATTCCTTACTACTCACTCAAACGAATGCTACTAAATGAATATGAAGTGTCGTAACAAAACGAGTAAGTAAAGTATAGTATGTACATTCCTTTAAAATGGATCATTATCATCATCACCTTAAGTGTTCTCTTGCGTGCTGGGGAAAAAGAAGAAGAAAAGTTTGTGTGCAGGCTTATAAAAAAAGACTCATGTTCAGATGAGAGTGAGACTACAAAATCAACGAAGCAAAGTAAAACTGTGTATCTTGTTTTGGTGTATAAAGTACGAGATAACAAAAATATGACCTACGGACAGTATACTATGAAGCGACAATGAGCAAAGTACCCTTTTCAAAGAAGTGGGTCAGTGTTTAATCCATGACGGCAGAAGGAGCAAAGGAAATAAAAGAACAGTTACGTAGTATGTCACGAAAATAGATAGGTAGAATTTTCAAGCATTCAACCATAAAAAGAAGGAGAAGACGATATGATTTTATGACATAAGTGAGGTAATAATATGCTATGAACGATATGATATGTTAAGTTTTTAAAAGAAAAGGGGACGACGATGAACTTTGGCTGCAAGAGGAGAAAAATAAGATCCCGTTAAGATTAAAAAAGAGACAAATAGTGTTGTAAAAACGAAAGTGAGCTAACCAGGATAAACAGTAATAGTGAAATGAAAGTGAGTAACTTCTATTACCACTTTGATCCGTTCATGATCCTCCTGTCCAATAAAAATAAAAAAATAAAAAATCATTTAAAAAGATGGCAGATCAAGAGGATCCACCATCATTAAACAACGAGACTTTGGCTAAAAAAGTTACTGAAATTATTTTGTTCACTAGTATTTCAAACGTACAAGTAGGGACTGAGGTGAAAATGTCGAATTTTCAGTTAAATAGTGTTAACAACTTTTCCCGAGGACACTTACCTCCACCTTTGCCCATACAACAAGTATCACGACAAGAACATGCTCGCACACTAACGATGCATGTGGAAAGGGGCATTAGAGACTTACAAAGAAAAATTGACGACATAAATAGTGAGTTTCGAAGACTCAAAGAAGACTGGATAGCTGCAAAGGGTGAAATACCTTTCACAGTAACTGAGGGTAGACGATTGGCTCGAGACGTAGCTGAGTTAAATAATCGAATTGAAGATTTGCAAGGTGACAGAGGAAGAGGAGAAGTAAGTCGTGCTGAGTTTCAGCAACTGAGCACCAACAAGTTGAGAAGATAGAGCGAAGCGAGCGAGAGGTGGTGGTGGCGAGGATACAACAAGGTCTCAGAAAAGAAAAGAAGAACAGCAAAAATAAGAAGAAAGAAAATAAGCTGTCAAATTTCCGTCGTGACTGTGAGATACGTGATCGAAAAGCAAAAGAAGATTACAAACAAGTGGCCCAATTTAAGAATCCATGTGTGAGAAAAGGGACCAGACCAGTAAAGTTAGGTTCTGGGCTCAAGGATCAGCACGATGAGAAGAATATCGAAGACAAAAGCATCCCACAACCCGAACCTGGTACAAGCAAAGATGCATTAAAGGCTATGGGTCTTTACATCACGTCATCAGATGAGGAGGGAAGAGATGTGTCGAAGGAAAAAGAGGTCGATCAACCCAGCGATGAGCAGTTGAGTGATGAAGAATCTGGTGATGAACAGCCCAGTGAGGATCAACCTGACGATGATGATGAGGAAGACGAGACAGAAAGTGAGGATGATAAGAAGCAGAAAAAAATTTCTTATAAAGAGAAGTTTCAACTGGCGGAGCGAAATCTGAGGCTGTTGAAGGAAAGCGTCAAGAAGCAGCAGCCGAAGGAGACAGGAAATCGGAAGAGACCATGGAAGGCAATACACGAAACACCGTCATCTCTGGCTGTGAAGGAAGCTGCAGAAAAATTACGAGGAGAAATGGCTGCCAAAATCCCAGGGCAAGCAGAGCAACGGAAGGGGGAGGACGAATCGGATGATGATGTTTTAGAAGGTTAATAAAAAAATAGGTAAAAGCAGAAAAGGAGAAGAAAGATGTATTACAAAAACCCAAATTAAAATGTACACGAAAATCTCAAAAAAATAATAAAACCCCAAAATTTATTTCTTCTTTCTAAATAAATAGATAAATTTTACAGTTATATGTTAGACCTATGTTCAACAAGTAATTAAGAAATGCAGTGTTGATTAAGTAAAAGTCTAATTATAATAGGATTACTGTTGTGGTATGTCATTTGATTATTGTTGTTGTTGAGATATTTGTATGAATGGATTTTGATTATTAAGTTTTAAAGTTTAAGAGAATCAAATTTGTTGTGTTTAAGTATATCATTTGATTATTGTTGTTGTTGAGAAACTTGTATGAGGGAATTTTGATTATTCAGTTTTCATGTTATAAATTTAAATTTTAGAGGTTAGAGTGAGGGCACTCCATTATTCTGGGAGGCCGGTAATTGTTATGTTTTATATATATATATAAGGTTATATCATATCATAACTATATAAGGAAGAGTGTAGGAGAGGAGATAG
>JAQFZG010005058.1:0-10868 GCA_034695465.1 Entomobrya nicoleti
AAAAAAATTATGATCGGACAGAGACTCGTAAATTAGTATTACCGCCAGTATTTATGGTTGATTGTGATTATTATATGGATTTTTCCCTTTCAAATAATCATAATAATTGTAGGACCCTACTCAACTTTGCCCTATTATTCTTCCGTGATGCTTTACAATGCTTATTATATTATGTTTCTGAACAAGAAAGAATTTTTTATATGACTTTTCCTGTTTGGTATTATTCACACGGTTGTTCGGTTAAGACTAGAAAACTATAAAAACGCCAGCAGTAAAAACGGGAAAATGGCTGGATGGCAAACAGGCAGCAAGGTCATTATTTTGAAGTACAATGATCCTTGACAAGTGGAATGAGTTTAGCTCACAGTGCCAAACGACAAGTTTCTCTTTTCATTCCACCCGAATTATTACACTCACTCGGACGAGCAGAACAAAAATATATTTCATCGTAAACTTTTTTATGGGATTTTCTTCGGCTTCTCGCTCTTCAGATGAAAAAAATAAAGAAAAGCAGATTCTTGAAAATGGAAGAAAAGTTTGTTGCGAAAAACGAAGAATGACTGACGTTACAAGTTGTGCTATCAAAATAATATTTTTCCATTTTGTAATGTAACGGGGGGAAGGGGTAACCTGAGGTGGTACAGTATAACATTAGCATGCTGTGTGTCATAGTATGGTGGTTAGTCTTGTCTTGTGGATGATGATAATCATGAGGAGGATTAGGAGGATAAGATGACGGCAACATGTCATGTTAGACGGACAAAAGGGAAACTTTTTAGATTTTATTTTTTTGTTGGGTTCGATATGTACAAGTAGCACTCATGCCGTGTGTGCCTTTTGTTAGAATGTTGTGTTAACACGGACACAAGAATACAAAAAAAAAGTTTTTTGTTGGGAAAATGGGTTTTGAAAGGGTGAGCATTGAGCTGTGAGCAGAGCAAGGCCAGGTTGGCTAAAATAACATCACTTGAATTTATTCTAATATCATTAAAGGTAATATAGGAAGCTTAACAGGCGGACAAGGCAGAGAAGAGAAGACATAAGCTAAAAAAGTGAGTGACTTGACTTTGTTGGAAAAGGAAAGCAGCGTGATCAGCAAAATAAAAAAGTTAAAGTGAGCTCAGCATTCCTCCTCCGTGAAGAAGAGGGCAGTAGACAGGAATGAGTGGAGAGAGAGAGAGAGATGCAAAGTATGGACAAACTATATAGTACTCTTTCCTGTCTCACAACTCACCAGAGAAAGTTTTTCCTTGATCTGATTATGCTACTTTGCTATTATTACACCGGAGGGGTGAGGGGAAAAAAGGGGGAGTGGTAGTAGTGGTGGTGATGGTGGTAGTGGTATGGCGGTGGTGGTGGGAGATGGAAAGGACGGAAATGGTAACTTTGTTGAAAAGTGATTTTGATTTCCATTCTGTGATCATAACAATAAATGCATTTTGTATGGTAGTAGTAAACAGTAAAGTTGGGTAAGAATGAGTACTGTGTTATATGTGCATAATGGAAATGGGAAAGTGATGGGGAATGTTCACAAGTTACGTTACCTGGAATACAATGGGATTTTTTGTATTGAAAGCTATTTTGATAAGAGAGAGAGCGAGCACAGGTCTGTGAACTTTTTGTGTTCTCTTCAACAACTGATTCACTTGAGGTTCATTCTTTTCGGTGACTCCTTTAGTTTGTCTGCTGATATGAAGAGGAAATGGAAATGAAAAGAGAAAAGCTCTGGAGACGGTTAGAAAGAGAGAGAAATGAGATTACTGGCAAATGTGACAGGATCACATAAAAACGACATGTTTGCGATGCGAGTTCTCTACCTCTTCTCCTCCTCCCACCACCACCACCACTTGCTATTGCTATACAAATTATAATCATTTCGCTTTTATTCCGCCTTCAACAACTTCCTTTTCCTTATTAGAAAACTTAAGCTGTAGAGATACAAAAGACAATACTTTCATTATTTGTGAACATACTTACTAAACTTAAATTAAACAGACAAGTTAAAAAACTCCCTTTGAAGGAACCGGTAATTCAGGCAAATAAGTATGTCGTAACAAATCAACTGTGCAAATCAAAGCGTTCCAAATTAAAAAGCTTTCATTTCACTTTATCATCTATCCTCCGGAAATTGACTGACAAAAGAAAAACGAAATTAGTTTAAAAGAATAACATGTTATGCTACAGACACTACAGGCAATAACTTTCCCATTTTTATTTTTTGATAGCATGTTATTTACGGTTGACAGATGTATTATTGAGTAAAGACCTGACTGACTGCTACCATTATATTTTAGCTATGTAGCATTTAAATTTTTAAATGAATTTCATACTTGCAGCCATCAACTGTGACTGTAAAGCAAATTGTGTTGTAAAATTATAATAAAAGTTCATGGTGGGTAAATGAGCACCAGTAAATATTTCATGCAATGCTATATTTTAGCAGCAATAAGGGAATTGTAATGGTGGATTCCCTCCCGTTCTCTTTTTTCTCCACTGACTGCACTTTTCTTTCCACTTTGCTGACTTTCTTGTTCCAAAATTTATGTGAATTGTACACAAGTGAAACTGCGAAAAAGAAGGACCATCACAAGATGCATTGCTCCCATTTTCTCGACAAGAAAGAAGTTTTGTGACTTGTTTCACTGGTGGAACGGAACGTCTGTTTGCCTTTGCGTTATGATGTTTTTGTAATGAGGTCGGAGAAGTTGTAAAAGGGAAAGTGAAATGAGTCATTAAGAACAAAGAAACTTGATAATTTTACACGCTTTTCTTATAAAACAGCCACTTAAATTGCGTGCACGCACAGAGACATACAAGAACTAAAACGATATAGAAAGAATTTATTGTTATATTCTGGTTGGTGAAATGGAGGAGAGTGATGATAACACAGGAAATGAGGTAATTAATGAAGTTGCTCTAAGACTTCGTCTTAAAACAGCCTTTTTCTCTGTCATCGGAAGAATTGTAGCTCTGAACTGTCATTAAGGAAGCTATTTGGACTGGGGTGTATTCAATAAAATAATTCAAAAATTATTCTTTCTCTTTAATCACTTTTGTTATTGTAGAATTTTCTTAATGGGTAAAATCATACAAGACAACGTTTTTTTTATGTTGTGATTTTCGGCACTTTATGTGCCGAATGTTAAACTGCAAAGGCATATCTGCAAAGTTCTCTAGCAGCCACAGGGTCATCTTCAAAAAGTTGGGCGTATCTCTTTGATGATTCCAGAGCTCGATAGTTTCTGTTTGGAATATGCATATTTTATTTTATAAATTAGTAGGTTGATATTTATAAACCTTAAATAAGAATGGTAAACAGCTTACGATTTCAAAGCTTCAATTGACTTCATTTTGAGAGCCTCCTCTCCCTCCAAGTTTCTAACAAAGAGGAACAAGTCAAGTGCCACTTCCACATTGTCATCTTCATCCTTGTACCACTCACTGCCCTTGGTCAACAGTAAATTTCGCATGCACTGTTCCATATCCAAGATGTCATACTTGTGCCCCGCTTTCAACAGCTCCAAAGCAATTCTAGAATTTTGAGTGGCTTCCTTTGTTTCCCATAAGTAGATATAAGCCAGAAATGCCCTGATTCCGATTTCGCTCATGTCCCTTATTTCGACTCGATTTTTCTTCGATTCCAGCATTTCGTTTTGGAACATGGCTTCAAATACAGGGCTTTGTGCTGTTAAGAAAATCTTATGAATTTCTCAAATCTCTTGTTAAACCTTTAATATGTTTTTTACCTGAAAGAAAAGCCTTGTGACATTTGATCTCGACTCCGTTCCCCGCCACAACAACCATATCAGTAGCAATCTGTTCATTAAGTAACTTCCGGTTTACTTTCAACTTGTCCGTCACAGTTTCATCCCTGGAATGATTTAAATTGCCCCCGCTAACTTTCACAGTAAAATCCCCAACAAATGCATTGTAGTCACGCCAGTAGTCATGCAAGGATGAAGGAAAGTTGACCCTTGTGTCTTCGCAGTAGCTCCACCCACCATTTGAAGAACTACTCGAAGTTGGAACAATAATCATATTTTCTGTTGTCAATGACATGTGTCTCGGTCTGTGTCCATCAAGACGTTGTTGAGAGTAATCGTCCTCGAGACGTAGATTTTGTACGACCAGTCGAACACGTACTTCATCTCCACAAACTGTACGAAGCGATTCCAAGACGGGTCCATGCAACTTTATACACATTTCTCCAGTAACTGTTAGTGTGAATGTGATATTCAGCAATGTCCAGTCAATAAGCTGCGTTCCTCCATTTTTTTGCATTGAGCCTTTTCTGCCAAGAGCATTACGACTTCGCTGTTGGTGCGAGTAATGCTGGTGTAATGGCAGGGATATCAGCCCCGGAGCACTTATGGCCATTGATGAAGATAATGCGCTGGAAGTGGGTGGGGGTATTACTGCTGCAGCCGTTTTTGTCCGCAGAGCGGTTATCAATTGGGTGCAATAATTTCTCGCAAATTCAGTCTGTTCATGGGGAACAAGGTCAATACTAACTGTAGTGCTTTTATTCCAGTTTCCAGACTCATCGATACTACAAGAGCCCAGGGCAAGGGCCTGATTTTTCACTAAATACAACTTCATTGTTGCTTCCAGAAATTTAAAAGATTTCCGCAGAAATATTGTGCTCGATAATAATATTAAGTTGTAGGTCAAGTGCTAAACGCAAATAAGCTGCCCAAAAGCGCAAATAACCAGTCTTGCTTTATGTGACTAAAAGGAAATAATAGAATTTAACGATCAAAGCGGTGAGTCAATAGTGAAGTAATTTTCCCACGGTAGATTCACACGTCAACATCTTACCATATTGCTATGTATTATGTCTTTGTTCATTTCATTCATTACCATTTCTAAAAAAAGTGGCAATGAATTGGTTTTTGCTAAATAACATCATACACGTCATCATAGCCATCAATATGAAATATAAGCAGTAATAACAAGTATTTCTTCAGTAATGAATTATGGCAATTGTCTTGTATGTTTTATCGCATAAATTTAGTGTGTGTATGGTCTGATTCTAAAAACTGGATTTATTTGGTTATTTTTGTTCTCAGGTTTGCTATAAAAATGGAAACGTGATGATGAGGATTGCAGCTAATATATCGAGTAGCGCGTCAAGCACCAAGGCTAACAAAGGTCACCGGACATTCAAATTGAAAATGGATGGATGTAGCTGATAGTGATCAACTTATTATTATTAAATTACAATTTAATTAATTAATTTCTGAAAAATTGAGAATTACGACGATGTGCGCTACAAGTGGCATTTTGTTGGCGAGATTTGCTCAACATCTCCTTTTCCTCGTCAACACGGTAATCCTTCTTGCCTTAATCTGCTGTCCTGGAGGTGCCGGAAGTGGGGCTTCCTCTTCAGTAACTCCAATTGATGAACCAGCAGGGAGGGAAGCTCGTTCTGCAGTCACGTCCCCATTTCACGGTGGCGGTGTTGGAGGAACACGTTCATCAGGAAGTAGCAGTAGTTACCCATCCCATCAACAGCCACCCCCGGGGGGAGCCCCTTCCCAATATATGTCATCAGGTGACACCCTGCCCACCTCTTTAGTCCGCCTTGAAGTGGTGGCCATTCTCGGAGACCTTTCAAAGCCATACGTTGCCTTGTCAAAGACACTAGCGAGAACTTTAAATGCCGTCACAGCTGCGGATCTTGTTAGTCAGTTGGACTTTCCGGAAAAGAATTTGACGTGGCGAGTGAGAAACTTTTTCGTTAATGAGCAAATTCAACAACTTCCAGTTCCCTTGCACCAGGTGGATGCTGGTGCTGGTAGTGGGTACGGTTCAGGTGATGACTTTGACACGGACGAGTTTATCGACGATTACTACGCATCAGATGACCATGATAGTGGTGGCGGTGGTGGTTCAAGTGGCAGTGGGTCTGGATTGGGTTCTTCCAACCAACTGCCGAGAAAGAGACCTCGCAGACCCAAAGTTTTATTTGGGCCGATGTTGATGCCCAAATTGTGTCAGTTTTTAAGTGAAACAAAAGCTGTGGCTATTGTTAATCTGGTAGGGGATGTGAGTTCTGAAAGACTTTTGTCGTTAGTGAGCAAGCAGTCAGCGGTACCTCTTATAGGATCCTCAACATACGCCAGTCCACTCACTCTACATGAGGTAAGCACTCGGCGGTTAATACTCAAATAAATAAAAATCTTGAAACGTTCTCAAAATATTTAAAGTATGTATGCTTATTTCTCAATATGAAAAACTTGAAAATTCCATACCCTATGCCCATAAAAACCCACATTCTTCAGAAAAAAAGACAGACTTATTTTTTCATGTCTGAATTTCAAGTGAATTTCATATAAATGATAAGCGCAATAATATTTTATCCCTTTGTAAGAATACAGCGCAGTTTAGCATGTAAATGAAACGTCAAACCTGAAAACACTGAAATCGTGGAATCTCTTTGAAAAATGCACCTTCCCCGAAAATTCCAACTTTTCCTTGGTTTTCATCTCTCGAAAATTGTTGAGAGAGAGGTTGAAGAAGAAACACAAAAAGTATTGTGGGTTGTTGGATGGAAAGGTAATTGCAGCAAGCAAAGTACACGAGCAGGGTTTTTCTAGGGTTCATTCGTAAATGCCGTCACGTCACTCATTCAAATAAATTTCAAAGGTGTTGTCATTACCATCAAACTGAAAAGAATGGTAAGTATACATGTAGGTATGTATATGTGTGTATCTGTGAAGGCTTCCTTATACTTCAACCAGAATTTCATTTTTCTTCGGAGAGGCGAAAAATTTCGGAGAGAAATGAGGAAACGGCCAAGACAAATAGACTGCTGCCTTCTCCACTTGTCAGCCATGAATCAAGTTGCAGCATTCCTCGTTATCATCATATCCTCCCCAGAACAAGCACAACATCATCTCTCCTCGAATCACTGCCAGCAGTAAACTGTACACCAACGCAACCACATCTTTTCTTGTTTGCCAAAGAGATAGCAGAATGAGGGGAAAGGGAAGAAGGGGAGCCTCAAAAGACGTCCATCTTGATCTGCTGCAGTTCTTCCATAAAAAAAGAACCTGTCTGTTTACTATGTGGCATGCTTTTGGTTGGTATAGAGGAAATGACATAGGATCTCATCCAAGAGTTTCTATCCATTTAACCATCCACTGCCCCCATCTCCCAAAAATATCCAATGATTAAATCTTTCCCTCTGATGTGATGGCAGCCCAAACAATCCAAAGTGCAGTTAGACTGAAAAAAGATAGCAAAGGAATCTGCTACATATTTTAACAAATAAGCAAACAAACATGCAATCATAGCCGTGAATCGGTGATGATTCAAGGAAACATTCAACTTTTTACTAAAGTAATGCGAATCTGTCTCATTTTGATGTGTAGGAGGAAAGCAGCACAGGGAAATCATTGTTTACTTGGCAAACAAGCAAAGATAATGCAATGCAACGACTTGGCATTGATAAATATTTTTAAAGAAAAATCCATTTCATGATTTTTTTTTACGAGAAACTCCCAAAACAATTTTACTTCAAACATTTTTGTTTGTAGTTGTTGATTTGATAGATGATCCAAATCTGGTGGTCGACAAAATCTCCGAAAATACATTTCTACAGGTTTCCAGCACGTTTGACTGAACTGTCGTTTCTTTTCAGTGAAACGTGTCACGTTGAACTCACAACGTCTTTGTTACATTGTATCGTATCATAATTTGATATTAAATACAATTGTAAAATTACTTTTTCAAATTACTGACGACGAACGTGATGCGTCAAAGGAAAATCATCTGAAAAGGCGTGACATTGTCTGGACATTTAAGCATTACTAGGAAAAATAAAGTTTATTTATGTTCTTTCCAAGCTGTTGAGCTCTTTGGACTGATGAGAGATAACAGTTGAAAATATAATTATGTAAGTTGATACGAAAGGAAAGGAGGAATTAGAGCGTGAGGATTGTTGTTATGAGAATCAAGCAACCACCAACATGACTGGGCCATTAAATGAGCACACCACACATGCCATAGACACACACACACACACACACACACACGACACCCACATATATGTCCAAACACGTAAGCAAGTATGAAAAATAAATGAAAATGATATGGTCGGTTTGTGCGGTCATCCAGAAAAGCATAGCCACCAAAAAACATCGAAATCATCGTTGTCGTCAGTACCAAAAAATAGAAAGATGAGGAGGCTGAGACTACGAATGGGAGAAAAATGTGAAAGTGAAGAAATGCCATACCAACCAGCAAGTTAGTTTTGGAAAGCAGAAAAAACCTGTTTCTCCTGGCCTGTCTGCTGGATGGACATTCTCCATAAGTTTTCATCACTCCCAAAAAAAAAGAAGAAAAAGTGATGAAAATACGAGCACGTCCACACACAACACACATATCCCTTTCTCCACCAGAAGAAGCGGCACTCTCACACACACAAATGAATTGTAAAAGCTGCCAGCATGAATAGAGCAGTACCATCACCGGCTCCATGAGAACGAGAAGAAGAAAAAAAATGTAGAAAAAAAGTGAAAGGAAGAGAGAAAAACGAGAATCGATTTTCAATAAAGACTTTGCTTTTGGTTCCCTTCAACATCCACCATCATCACCAACACCACCACGAACCCGTGCTACCAGGATTTCTAGGTTTTATTTTTCTCGTCTCTTTTTTCCCAATATGAAATAATAGATATGTTTTTACTCAAAGTGCAATCCGCGTATTAGCAACTGAAATCCTAATATACCATCACCATCGGCCGACAACAGACATCTCCATGTTTTCTTTTTTTGCTTTCTCTGTCTCCTTTTTTCCTTGGGTTAGCGATATTTAATGTGTATCATCATGATCATCATCCACATGAGTAGAGTAAAGGATGAAAAGGAGAAGAAAGCAGCAATAATAGTTTTACTTACTTTTTCTCTTTCTCCACTCAACCCAATCCACCATCCCACATCCCACCAAGTCTCAATATTTTTTTTGCTGCTGCCTTCCCAAAAAACCAGCTGCCTCCGCTGATATTTCTTTTTTCGTTTTCATTGCCCGAGTGTGTTTGGCTTCCGGCTTTATTTAATACTTGCTCTCTCTGCCTGCATCACACACACAAAAAAAAACAAGATGAACACGGAGAAATCCAACAAAATATGAAGACATAGACACACGGACAGGAATAGGAAGTAAGGTATGATATGATGATGCTTATATGAATATACCTTCAGTCAACTCAACTGTATACCTCAACTTGCTGTCGTCTCCATCTCCGCGTCTATCTCCGTCCTTTTTTCATTTACTTTTTCCATTAAACTCAAGAAATAAGCAGTGTTGGTGCACAAAGTCTTCTTTTTATATGACTTATTGCAATATTGCTACATTACATCACATCATACAATTTTTTTTCTCCTGCTTCTTGTGTCTTTACAAGTTTTTATCTTTGCGAGAGAGACAAGGACAAAAAAAAATGTGAAAGAGAGCAAGAGATAGATGATTTGAAAAAAAGTTATTATTATTAGACTGCCATCACCGCTTTTCTTTTTTGACAACAGTCACATCATCATCATCACTCTACACTCTGAGAAGAGACTATACTGCCATCGCATCGCTTCGCCACCACCCATCTTCCATTGTTTCTCCTGCCATCCTACAAAAAAATCTTAAAGAAAAGGAGCATTTTTTCAAAAAGGAGAAAAGTCGGTCGGCCATCAGTTGAAATAGTATGATAGCCGTATAGCAGCTGAGACAATGCACAAAAGCTGACAATGATGATGATGAGATTGCCAACAAAAAATGCATCTAGAAAAGTTATGTGGATAACTGATAAAGAAATATGGATAGCTCCTGTAAGATACCTTATTGTAATGGCTTTATTATGTTATATCAGATAACAATATCCTAGTCTTTTCCTTCCTTATCCAAAATAATATCATTAAAAATACCTAGCCAAACTGTTTTTCAGTAAAGAAATATGACAGAAAAGTGGTACACGGAGATTTTTTTTATCCCTTTTTATTATCTGGACAATGCAATATAACTGCAATGTAGTAACTAACGTAAGATGAAAAATATGAGTTTTCCGATTGACATGTCATTGAACAAAAATTAGTTTTTATCGTTTAATAAAAATCTTTCCATTTCCATTAAGATTATCATTATATTAATTTTGTGAACATGACAAGTTTAGGAAACCATTCAACTTTGAAAATTCTAACAAGGGAGCGTTTAAAGGAATTTAGAATACAAAAAGGTACAATTTATTATACCTTTTCTTCGTCCATAAAACTTATTCCATGTATTTATGTTAGCATATACTACCTCATGTTATTAGCTAGTAGCACAGAAAAATTTCAAGTATGCACTACATACAAAATTGCATGTACATTCAAACCCTTTTATACCGATTTTGTTCCCATCGTAAATCCAACTTGGGAGATGCTCACATGTCAATTTTCTTGCAATTTATTCTGAATTATTAGACTCATCTTATTACCTTATTTTCTCTTTTACTTTTTTTTGTGCACAGCAGCAGCAACCCTCAGCATCCAGACCAGAACGACTTAAGTGAAAAGTATATAGAGGAAACTTTTCTTCTACTTTTTTTTTCTTTGAAAAAAAAAACTTTCTTATTTCCTTTTTATTATAATGCACATGATCGTCATCATCATCATCAAATGTGATTTCGTTTATTTGAGTTGATCGTAGAAATGGAAGGGAAAGGCACACACATTATACATTGCATAAGAACCTATTTGCATTTTATTTTCTGTGCTGATAAATATAGGTATTTTACTACTAAAGTGCATAACTGTGTGTGTGTGGATTTGGATTGATGATAATAAATATGATGTGATATTATGATGATATGAAATGACGGTTATGAAGGCTC
>JAQFZG010005059.1:0-10865 GCA_034695465.1 Entomobrya nicoleti
AGTAATTTGCTATAATTACCTTGGAAAACTTCTTCGTCCTCAATAATTTTTCCAGATACTTTTAAATACTTTAAATTGGGAAGCAGTCTCAGTATTTCTAAAAACTCTACTTTTGTACATTCCACAAACAAATTTAAATACCAAATTTGACTGCCCCAGTCCCCTAGAAAGTTGTGAATTATATGATGGCAATGGGTGCCACTGTAAATTGCGAGAGATCTTGAAATAAAAGGATTTGTTTTATTGAGACCAGTTAAAATTGGCTTTCGAATTATTGCTCGTGTCTTTGAGTCACATGCTACTTTTAATTTCAGATTAAATTCGGTGTAATCGTAAATATTTGGGATGAGAGCGTACTGGATAGGAGCAACGTTTGAAATGCTGTTCCATGACTGCTTGGACTGGAGATATTTGTCGGCAAACTGGCAGACGTCTTTGGACATCAGGCGGAGATCAAGAATGGACTTTATGTTGAGGTAGCCCATGGGTAAAAGAATAGGTAGTACCTTTAAATTAAAACGATAGTTTATTATAAATTACACTTAAAAATTCATTTAAAAATTAATAATTAAGTGTATCGATTAATTACGCACCTTGTTTAGTTGAATTAAGGCCTTTTGGGACACACCTAATGAGGATCGAAATTGCTGACATGTGTTGAAGCAGCTTTTGATATCGGTAAAGTCATCCAAATTGCTGAAAATGTTCTCCCAAGCCTGTAAAATAAAGTATAGCAAATTGTTAGTATGATGGTTTATTAAGAAACTGAATACATTAAAATAAAATTATTTTATTATTACCTCATTAGGTAGTCCAAGAATGTTTGTTTGGTTTATCCCTTCAACGACATCATTAATTTTTGCACAAAAACTGACACAGTAAGCTTTCATTTTCATTTGATTCTGACAACTGACTTGATTGTGTAAAGCTGTGCGATTATTTACAACAGCATTCTTTAATGAACTAACTTCTTCTAAAGTAGAAACTGTGGTTTCTTCTGCACGATTTTGATTGCGCTCTGCTGTGAGACTCTTTATGGACGACATTTCTAAAACAATAAATTTCTGACCTGTACTTGTGTATACTTTGAATTTTGAAACTATCAAGAATAAAGTAATTAAAAATTAGTGTTGATTATAACAAGTAATACATGGATGTATGATATGTATTCCACAAGTATTTTCACAAAAAAAAATATCCAGCAAAATCAGCTGCATGTATCTAACATATGAATAAATACATAAGAGAAAGACGAATGAGCAATAACAAGCATATATGCGGCAAAAAATGAGTAAATAACATGTTTGTTTCGCTGAAAGGAAATGCTGTATGTAGTTCAATTCCAGTATGTGTCTCTTGTCGCGTAGTCTTTTAGGTGGCTCAGTTAGTTCAGTCCTACTCAGAAAGCAACAGATTACTGTTTCATATTAAATTCATCATCTTCCTTACGTTCATCATGTAAACTTGTTCTCTTGCTTTGTCCACATGACTTATTATGGGTAAATGATGGATTTTGGAATTCTATCTTTTCAAGCAATGCATTTCTTAACACAAGATTTAATTATCAAAGCATTTATATTTATTGATCTTATATTTAGTGTTGTGAAAAATATACATGACACACTATTTTGCATTTTTTATAGTTTACAAGTATATATTGCAAAATATATCATTTTACTTAGTATGTTTTTTAAATAACATTTCATCATCCTAGATTTTTTCTATATTATTGATACCTTTTCGTTAATACGATACATATAAACAAACAAATATATAAATATACACAATTAGCTACAAAAATTAAAACTTTGACAAATAATGTCATATCCAAAAGGATGTGATACACCAAATTTTATGAGTTTTATAACCTTCAAGAGAGGAAACCACTGCTGTCTTGCCAAATTCTTTACCTTTTTCATCAAAATAAGTACTTCCTTACTCTCACTAGTTTATCGGTTTTGGTTTCACGACCATTATTGCAAAGACTTTCATCAAATTGCAACTACTACAGACTAATAAAAAATGCTAAATGTAATCTTGCCTAAAAGCGAAGATTGTATTCACTAATATGATCCTGATTTATCTCCATAAAAACTACATCAAAATCCTTTTCTAATATAACAATAGCTTGTATTAAACTCCGAATCCCTTCAAATTCTAATATTTCTCAACAAGTCGTAAAAGTAATATAAAAGTTAACTCATCAATTTAAATTAGTGTTAGTATTTTTAAATTAGCAGCTCTTAAATTATTAAAGTTACTTTTTATTCGTCTTGATAACCTCAAATTTTAATTAACGACTTCCTGTTATTCAAAAACCTTCATCTTTTATGAACCACACTATTACAAGAGTTTACTCAAGGTATTAACATTACAGTATCTTTTTTTAAGGTTTGATATCACCAAGAAACTACTTTTGGACATGCTTCTTTCAATAAGTCACTGTGACTAAGTAATTTGCCTTGGCCATCAGTAATTTTAGCATATAGCTTTGCATACTTTAACTTCGGTAACAGTCTGACCATTTCTAAGAACTCTTCTTTAGTACAGTGCATAGCCAACTCAAAATACCAAATATGACTACCCCAACCCTTCAATAAGTCAATGACATTACGAAACATGATTTTAGGGGAACCTGTGCTATTAAGAATTAATAGATATCTTGAGAGGAAAGGGTTTGTGGTGCTGATAGCCCTTAAGACTGGTTTTCGAATTAATATTTGTACCTTTGCTTCACATCCAAATTTCAATCTCCATTTGAACTTATGAAGTGTGTAAATTTGTGGAAAAAGGGCGTAAACGATAGGTGGAACGTTGGATTTGTTCCAGGACAGTCTGGATTCAAGGTATTCATTTGTCAACTTGCAGAAATTTTTGGAAACCAGGCGAAGATCAAACATGGATTTTACGTTGACGTAACGCAAAGGTAGCACGATAGCCAGTACCTTAAATTTAAAATTATGTTACATTAATTTTGTCAAATTTAATTTTTCAAATAGTTATTCTAAATATTAGTACGATTGATATATTTATTACCTTATTTAGTTGAAGCAATGTTTTCTGTGAGCGACTCAAGCTAGATCGAAATTGGTGGCAAGTGTCAAAACAGTTCTTTATGTCGGTTATGTCATCCAAATTGCAGAAAACGTTTTCCCAAATCTTTGATATGAATTTGTTTAAAAATTGAAGTATAAGTATTAGATATGATAAGCTATATATTGCTTTCCCTTTACAATCGTTCCTGTAATGTTTTAAATTGTATAAATTTGGACATGATTAAAACATTTAAGTTGTATTTGTTATCAGTTACCTCATTGGGAAGTCCAAGAGTATTTGTAGGATTTTGACCCTCCATGACAATACTCATTTTGGCTTGTAAATTCGCTTTCATTTTCATTTGATTCTGTACTTTAACTTTTTCTAGATTTAGCACTGTGCTTTCCTCGGAACTTTCTTCATTACCCTTCATTGTAGGATTTGGTGTGAGTGACATATTTTAAACCAATTTAAATGTAACTTGAAAATATAATAATTAATCTGAAGTTAATATGGGAATAATATAATTGTTGAAAACTTTATGTTGATTTTCGAAAGTGAAAAGTTATATTTCTCAAGTGTGTACACAAAATATTGAGAGACATTACAGCTGCTGTATACCTGTACCATGTATTCCTGCAAAAAAACCAAGAAAAGGATGTGGGGGTTTATAGTTTCACTTGCAATTTGCAACATATCATCCACAAAAGCAACAGTCGAAAGCATTGTATGCCATCATAATATGTTGAATGTATCTACATATATAGAAGTGATGCTTTTACTGGTAAGTTCTTTTATGACTAATGCTTTTCCAGAATAAATTACAAATTTTAGAAATCCTTTTATACTAATTAATTTTATAAAAATTGCCCACACCTAAACAATATAAATAGTACACTCAGATAGCCCAGCTATTTAAATAAGTTCTTAAACGGATTAGGAAGATACCACAAAATATATATAAAGATTCAATGACAACAAAGGAAAGCCATAATTGTGCAATAACAACGATCAAAATATTTTTTCGTTTATATTTATTTATTTATCTTTATATTTAACCGGTGAAAACCATATAAAATATTTTATCAACAAATAACCAATTTGTCCTTAATCAAAATTTATTGAATGATTTTCGTCTTCATAAAAATTTTCTTTCTTGAAATCTTTTCCAATTATACTTCCAATACATTACTTATAGAATAGATGACTTTCTAACCAGTTTAGCCCGATAATGCGCTTTACTAATAACTAATATCATGATCATCATCATTACTATCCTTCTTCGTCCAATTTAAATTCTTAAATTTAATGTACATGTACAGTTGCTATATGTGCCCGATCGGCGGCTCTGCATTTTTCTGTACGCTCTATGCAAGAAACCAGGGAACAAAAATGAGCCTTCGCATAAAAGTAGCTTGTTATATTGAACAATTTGGAATGCACGACTCAAAAAGTGTACACAATGCCGTTCTCGATCCAAGTGTAATGCAATTCATCAATATTTGATTATCAAAATATTATTTTAGTCATTATGCGTTTTAGACAGTAAGTCATTTCTCCTGTGAACATAATCCACATTCTTATAGACATCCATGTAAAGTCTTTGATCAAATCGCAAGTCTTTAACATCTTCAAAATAATTAGTTACCAAAATTTCTCTACCCTACAAATAGGAAAAGTAATAAGGTAAATAGTATACTTAGTACTTTACTAGTCATCACCGAAGACTTTATTAATTAGATCGAGCAAAAACTCTATACATTTATTTTAATAATTTAAAAAATACTACTTTTTCCGCATAGAAATATTTGTCAAAAACAGCTACATTTTCCAGCAGTTTAAAAATCGTATTTATCTGAAGATTCATTTAAATTAATCAATGTCAATTGATTCTTACACGTTCAATCTATCGATACATATATACGTATTTGTATGTTTTTCTTAAGCATAAGCGATAGAAATTTCAAATTTGAGCACCTGTTGACAAACCAAGATTGCATAAAAATTTCCAGTAAAATTAAAGTGCTAAAAGTACAAATATAAGCGTATGTACCTGTCTCAAAAACTACGTATATATCGTCCCTGAAGTTATTTTTCAACATACAATGTAGCGTTTTGGTAAATGGAAGCAGGGGTACTTGAGAAAATCTTTTATGAAATTTCATTTCCCATAAAAACTTATATTGGCTGGAAAACATTTTGGCTTTGCATGACAACAGTAAATATAACACAGTAGTTTACCATTCAGTTGTCCATGTATAATAAAATGCTGATTTATCGGAGAGAATATCTTAATAGAAATAAAATTGAAACACAACCATCGAATAATATTTGATGGTTAATAACTTGTTTTTTAACCTATGAGCGTTTTCCGTATGTCTTAAAAATAAATCAATAAATAGACTGGCAAAGTAAAAACAAAAACAGGATGTAACTATAACTATCAAAGTAAATGCTCAAACAATAAAGCGTGGCCTACCGTTTTATGGTGGTCTTGACAAAAACAAGCAATAGGGTTTTGTTGGATATTTTTCGAAGTTTATATTCAAAATTGACAAAATAAATATATTTTCATATTAAATATGGCCAAGGATATTTTAACAATTCGAACAGTAGCATGTTAAAAACGAGCATATTACGTTGTTCTTTAAAGCTCAGTCTTTACAATATTAGGTAAAAGACCACGTAAAAGTTAATTTAGACCACGTCATATTTTCATTCTTTGCAAAAACTCAGTGGTTTAATGGTTTCAGTAAAAATAAGTTTCAGAAATAGTACACGTGAATCATAAATCATTAGGAAATAAAGCGAGTACAAGAAGGGCATCAATTTGCTTTGAAATCATTTCAAGCGAACGGGCCACGATAATATATCTAGTATATTAATAAAAATGTCATTCCCATAAATTCTCTTTGCAGTCAAGTAATTTTAAAGCAACTGTTTGAACTACAGACTCAATAAATCGATATCCTAGTTGTGCGAAAGTACACTGAAAGGGTTTACTAACTTAGAAACCAGACGCGAATCTTTTGATTATCAAAATGAAGCATCTCACGAGTAGATTTTTGCTAGTGTTAACTTACTTTGTAACATTTTACTTTAATAACAGATGCTTTGGTGATTGTAAGATCGTAGATGAGCTGATAATTTCTAATTTAAATACAGTGCTAAATTTATTCACTAGACATTCGTGTTTCATTTTACTAGACAATCACATGGGTATAAATTTATTACCATCCACAAATCCAAAAATTGTAAGACAACTTGAAACGTTCCAGCATATTTATTATAATGTATCTTATCAATCATTTGGAAGAAGAAATAACTACATCGATCCAACAAACTTTGATGTTAATTTATCACTGGAGCTTAATATCAGAAATATAAGTGTTCGTATGAAACCATGGAGATGTCAAGTTCACATTCACATGTTTCCAGATTTACAGTTCCATCGAAGAAAAAAGTACTTTAAAATGTTTTATTACCCGTTTTCCGCACAAAATCAATATTTTAATTCAATGGAACCTTCGAGTGTTCCGCAAGTTACTTTTCTGATTTTAGACAAATACGTATCCATGCTACCAACGTGGAACCGAGTTCCTAAAAATTTGAAATCTGCAAAAGATTATTTTGATGGAGAGCTTCAAGATATATACAAATGGATTTCCAATACAATTTTTATGACAAGGATTGGAGGATACGAAGGAATAACTTCAAATGTGTTTGTAGTTTCATTCTTTCAAAACGTCTCAAGAAACATTAATTTAATTGCAGGAAACATTGCGTCTTTTACAAAAATTGAAAATTGTGGCAGTTGCAAATCCAATGGAAGGCTTAAGCCTGCATTAACAAGACATCCGATTAAATTGGATGCCCTTTCATTAGACTTATCCGGAACGAAAACAAAATCATATGAACCAAATATGTTTTGGGTATTTCCACAATCCCGATATGATTTTAAAGATGACCGAATGTTTAACGGGATGACAAATGAGTTGCGTGACTGCACCAACTATTTATCAACTCATTCAACAACACAGCTTAAGTCACTCGCAAAAATTCCTTTAAAACAAGTTCATGACAGATTATTTCACGCAATGGCAAGTTTACTACTAGAAATAATGGGCAATTACACATACCGCTTCTAAATACAATGACAAAGTATGCGTCAATGGTCAAATATACAAAATACCTTATCATTTGGTAAACTTCTCTAATGGTCCGAAAACAGAGGTGGTTGTTGCAGGCGAGCCCTCAAATTACTCTGTTTATCGTTTTCTAACACTACCAGAGCAAATTACCAATTTGCGATTTGTGAGTTGTGGTGGCGACAGAGGGAAAATGTCAATTCCATTCCTTGAATTGTTCAGCGTGTATGATATTTACATTTGGGTGTGCATACTATTCTCCAGTATATGTTTAGCATGGATTATATCAAAAATTCTCAAAACTGGTAAATCGTTGCGTAACAAGCAAAAGTGTCTGCCTAGCATTCCTGCTAACATGTTTAATGCATACAAAGTTATGGTAGAACAAGGAGATCCGTTTTATGGCAGCGTGACCACAACACTAAATTTGCGATATGCTGTTGGCAGCTTCCTTCTCGTTGGAATCGTACTTAGCAACGCGTATAAAAGTGAAAACGTGTACAATATGGTTAAACTTCGAAAATCGATACCATACGAAAAATTTCAAGAGCTGATTGACAACAATTTCACAATTTACTCGAGGTCGTCATACATCCACTTTCATAAACAAGCTTTGCGTTATAGCATCCAACAAAATGGGCTCCACAAGAACACAACTGCTTGGCTGAATTTAACCAAAATAAATCCCCACTACCTGACACGCGATCCTCAACAACAGCACATGCTAACCATAACTTCAGAAATTTACGAGTGGACACGAGCATCTAGATTTAATAATATGACAAGCTTTCTTCTTTCTAAAATCATGAAACATACAAAGTTACATCCGGAAATTGAATCTGTTGTCACATCATCACTCGATCCATTAATATATTCAGGAAGTTGGACTCGCTGGAAAACATTGGGGAAAAGGCAAGAAGCATGGAACTTGGAAGAAAATCATCTGCGAAAGTTTCTTTTTGGGTGTAATCGAGCTGCTTTAGTTGTACCAGAAATTTTGGCAAACCAGTTTGGACAAGAGTTGGATAGAAATAATACTAAAAATGTTTACATTGGAAAGGAGCCCTATTCGGATATAAGCTTATCATTGATTTTCAGTGGGTTGGTTCATCAAAAGGTATTGAAACGGATTAAGTCTATAAAGCAGTCTGGGATGTGGGAGTGGTGGCCCAAGTTCTTTCGAAATAGTAAACAGTTTGCTTTGAAAGAAGGTCACAAAAGTGTTGAGGATGAGAAGCCAAATATGAGCGGAAATATTGTAACCTTGTTTTTGATGCTTATTTATGGGCTAATCTCATCGAGTATATTATTTATTGTTGAAGTACGTGTAAAGATGCTGCATTTTGTGTGGAAACGTTGTATTGTAACTTATAGTATGTGTAGTACTTATTGGAAAAGCCGTAGGCATTTTTAAAACATAAAAATAGTTCCTAAAAACGCTGCTGCATAGCTAAGTACCCATGGTTCTTTTGCGATATGAGCCAATCAAAGTTTGAAATATGTTTTACAACGACTACTGAGAAGAAACGTGTTTTATTTACACCGGTTCATATAACAAAAAATGTCTAAAATGTTTTAATTATGGTAACACTTACTTTGCTTTGAGTACAGATGTTGTCCAGCCGAACTGTGTTCCAAATATTTACCTTGCTTGTTCACATTCTGATTTTCAGCCTTTAACGCAGACTTTCGTAAAAGTAAACATATTGTCAAATAGTATACCCGATAAAGAACCTTTTGTAAATGAAAAGTGTAGAGTCTGAGTCACCATCCAACATATGGGATTTACTCAAATGACTATGTCTATAAAACCAGATAGTAGCACATTGCAAAAAAGAGTATGCAAAAAACAGTGTCAAAGTAAAAATATGAACTCTAATAAAATATTGAATGTAAAAAATATTATTTTTCAAACAGCAGCATTCATGAAATTTGGCTTTTGGAATTCTATTATAAAAACCAAACAAGTCTAATAGACTTGTACAACAATTTGAAAAGCTACCATAAAATATTATTCCAATGACAAAATAACTCTTAAGCAAATCATTTAATTTTTATAAAAATATATATTTATTGACTCGTTTTCATAAATTATGAAAAGTTGTACAAACGTTTAGCCGAGTAATTTATGCCTATATGTAATTTAATTGTCATAAAAATTGGTAGTATAATAATTTGTTACTGTGTTTTTTTTAAATTTTATGTGACATAAAAAAATAAATACTTCTGATAACGTTAACTAACTAAAAATCAAGCTGTACTAACTTCAACAAGTAGAAAAGATACAAAATATTTACATGTAATTTGTGGTATTTTTTGATAATATGATTTGTCAATTGTTACTCAATTCATAAATCAGCAATTTATTAGTCAAGTCCCAAATCTAAATTAATTGGATCATCTTCACAAATTTCCACATTCCCTTTTCTCGCCGACTTTCTTAATTTCATTTTTTCAAATCTTTTCTACCTCTTTCTGAACATCTGTTCTGTCTATTATTCTTAACATCCAAACTCTTCTGTGCATCTTTATCATCATCACAATTAATTTTTTTTGTTACAGGAACCACACTTATCCTCCGTCGATATCCCTTTTTCTCCTCCCTCCTTAACTAACCCTTCATTACCCTTCTTTCTACTACAGTTATTCTTTTTATGTCTTGTGTATGTAGCGGAATTTGCCAAAACTCTACCACAAAATTCACAAGTCCTCCTGGGATCCGCCTTGTGATACTTGTCATTATGAACAAATAAATTTTGTCGATTATTGAACACTTTGTTGCATGTAATACATCGATACTCCTTTTTCCTTTGAATGCCATTCTTTTTGGAAGACACTACAGATGGAAATGACAAGTCATTGACTTGCGTTTCCTTATCTTCCGTTTGGCCCTGATCTTCTGGTAAAATAAACTGCATTTCCTGTTCATCTGGTTCAGGCTTAACTTGAAAGATATCCGTAAACTCCATTTGATCTGGATCTGTTGATACTTCTAATTGTGACAGTGACTCTGCATTGTGAACAGTGATTGGATATCCAAAGTCAGTGTAATTATCTGTGAAAAAATAACAAAAAACATTGTTGCATTGATAACCCGAAATAAATTTAAAGTTGAGATACAATTACGTTTGCTACTATTTTACCAGGTCATTTTTAACTTACATCCTTTCACAAACTCTCGGCACTTATCAGTCTTGATATCATCATCATCAATAATGGGCTGCCTATCACGTTCTGATGACCTTACTAGGTTCTCCACAATTTCCTGCTGTACACTCCGAAATCTTCTAGTAGATTCCAAGATGTCCTTGTAAATTACTTGAGCTTGACCAACCGCTTTACTGCACTGGTCACAAATTGTTAACCAGCTTGAAGATAATGATGAGTTATCCAAAATGTTGATCAGGTGTTCTTCCGTCAATTTATTTTGAGGGATCTCGAGTAAAATTCTCAAAATAAAAACACTAGCCTCCAAGTGACTACTACCGGGTAATGGTGATAACGACGACGATAACCACTCGTTCTTATTCAGGTTATTTGTACAACTTGAGTTACAAAATAAACAGTGATTTAAATTCACAGAACTGTCAATTGTCCCATTCCGAATCTGTTCTGCTGGGATTTCCTCCATTTTACAGATTTAATTTGCAGCAATTAAATATTTAAATAGATTTGATTTTA
>JAQFZG010005060.1:0-10865 GCA_034695465.1 Entomobrya nicoleti
CCTCCACAAAACCAAACAAATGAATTGAATAACAATGTATCTCACAACCCAAACATACAAGATGACATGGACAACAGCGCCGAAGCAATTCAATACTTAGTGATTATGCTTATTGTGACAATCTGGTGTATTTTGGCAGTGTATGCAGTATTCGTCTTTGTTGTAAGGCTGATTCATTGGCATTTGTAAAAAAAGATGAGAATTTCACTCCTGCTTCTCTCTTTGAATCTTTTTTGAGACATATTTCATGAAACTCGATCAATATCATTTTCAAGATTCAGTTAATTTTTTCTAGTGGAAAGTGGAAAAAATATACTTGGAATAACAATGTATCCAGCAGCTAATACATCCAACAATGAAGATGAAAACAGTGATGAAGTATCAGAAAACTTGTTAATAATTGTAGCAATTGGGTGTGTTGTGATAGTGTATGGATTACTTGTCATTTTTCTCTGGCTTAATCGTACGCAAATGTAAAAAGGTAACCCAAAATATGTATTTTTTCTTTTTCATTTAACAATACATGAAAAAAGGAAAATAAAAGGTAAATATTAAATTCAAAAAGTTTTAATGTTTTTTCAAACTAAAAAATCATATGCTAAGGATTAGCTTTTAGGTACAAAATGTAAACCGTTTAACTATTCTACTTTGTGTTTCAAAGCTTAAAATGTTTCTGACGATTTGAAGCAATTATGTTTGAATTATATATGTATTAGTTATTTTTTAACCATTGATGATTGAGTAATTGTTTTTAATAGTAAAATAATCAGTAAAATATTCTAACACTCAGTAGAATCTAAATATGTAAATGTCGTCCGATCTAGCCAAATCTTAGTTTTACTCAGCTACATTGTAATTTCTGTGTTTGATTTTATATTAAATGTACATAATAAATACTTTATTGAACACTCCAGAATAATTTCTTTTAAACCGGAAACAAACTACAAAAAAAGAAATAGGTACCACTTAAGCTTAGGAAAATAAAAGACATAATTTAATAATTTATATTGAAATCCGGTTTGTTATACTTATCATCAAATTGTCACGTTTTGTTTCTCCACGTTTCAAGGTATATCGGCGTTTTACAGAAGCAATACATACCTTGAGACAAAAACCCTTGACGAAATGCTTTTTGTGATTGTGACAAAGAACAAATGAACCACTAAGGAACTTTTTTCTAGATATTTTTTCTAAAACAAATATATCTTCAAGTATGCTCATAATGTTTTACTTTCATCTATTTCCACACCGTACCAACTGAGGAAATTGTATTGTCATAAGTACAAATATAACACTTGCTGTTTTTACCCAGTTGAAGGATACATGATGGATGAATTCCTTTTTGGAAACATAAACTGTAAATACTTTGCATTCTAATTGGTCCACTGTAAACTAACACATTGGTGATATGATTAAATTGTATCCTGAAACACCACTGATTTTTTTAAAATAGTTTTACTACTGCATTTTATCCGAACTCAAGTGTTTATATATCAATAAAACATCTACTTAATAAACCTTTCATAATTAAAATTCATATCAGTACTGAAAAAAGGGACATAACTTAGATCTGTAGATTTCATACACGTACTTTTCGTACTGATATGAAGTAGAACTTAAAATCAAACTCAATTTTGTCAAACGCCACCTTTCCCTTTAAAGGTACTACAGTAATACCAGTTTCCCAAATCTCAGAAACTCAAACTCTCAAAATTCTTAGACAACTAACTTATTTATTTCTTACCAATTTATTTTTATTTTGGAGCAATTCTTGAGAAATAAAAACAGAATGTCCTCCTCCTCCACCCTCAAAGAAACAGAACTGTTTGAACAGAAACTCATGGAAAATAAAAGCATATTCATATCTTTGATTTATGCTAATATAAAAATATCTACATATTATTCAATTCTGTATTTATGCTTATAACAGTAGAGTGGTATACCTTTTTTGAAAGTTCGACGTTCTCGATTGTTCTAGAACAAAACCTAAAAAGCATCCCAGGTCTTCAGTTTTATCATGCAATCTTTATCAATCTTTTTTTATAAAAGCAGCGGACAGATAATTTTCTTTCCCCAGTCTTCCAAATGGAAACGGTGTTTTTGCTTGTGCTCATCTGCTTCCAAGTCTACAAGATTTGATCTCTTTTCTTTGCTTCGAAGAAAAAAATGGGGGATCATATTGTTTCCATTGCAAGTGTTCACTTATTACAAAACGAAGTAAATACGTTAAATGGCAATATACCCAGCAACTCAAACATACTAAATCAAGTTGAAAACAGTGACGAAGTAATAAATCTCTTGCTGATAATTGGGGGAATCTGTTGTGTTGTGATCATTTATATTGTGCTTCTCACAATTATTTTGCTTTATCTTATGCAACTCTAAAACGGTGATATATACAGTTTATATTTTCTCATTTAAGTTTTATAAAAAAAACAATTACGACGAAATCAAACGTAAATTATTGAAGATTATTCACCAAACTAATTATCAAGGCCAACCCAACAAGTTAGCAATATTAGTCTCGATTATATTACAATATATTTCTCTGTTTACTTTTATAACATAACTATTCAGTATTTATATATGCAATAGACAGTTTTTTTCTTTTATCAGCCATTCAACCTCAACGGAACTCAACATCTACAAGTTTCAGTTCAATTTTCAACTGGAAGAAATGGAGGAAAATGCTGATTCCCTTCCAAGTGTCCACTCACCACAAACTCAAAGAAATATTGGGAATAATAATGTATCCACTAACGCAAACAGACAAGACCAAAACAGTGATGAAGCCGTTCAATACGTGGTGATCATTGTGACAATCTGGTGTATCATGGCAGTGTATGCAGTACTAGTCTTTGTTATAAAGCTTAAACTTTGGCGCTTGTAACAAGGTAATTAGAAAGATTTTACTATTTTATTTCCCCTTAATATTTTGTGGTGTATTTAAACTAAACTGTTTTTTTGTGTAACTCAATTCATTTGATTTAGCCATCTGCCGACATTTTTTTCTGGTGTCCAGCAATTCATACAAACAGGACGATATTGAAATGAGTGAGGAAGCATTTGAATACGTGGTACTTATAGTGGCTATCTTGGGTATTGTTGCAAGCGCTTTGATGCTTCTGATTGTTACATGGCTTTACTATTGGGAATATGTAGTAGAAAGGTAATCCATTGTTATAATTTAATTTGCACTACAATATTAACGATAAGTTTTTTTAGATTAAATTTGTTAATATATTTATTAGTTATTATCTGAAATTAATATCGGTCATGAAATTATAGTCCATACAGTCATCTAACCAGAAATTCCACCAAAATTCTAGTCTTTGGGGTTGGATGTTCTGTGTTAAATTTATTATTGACTTAATGTTGAGATATACTGCTTGTTAGACTACTTGGGAAATTGTATGCAGATCTTTTCTAACTAAAAACTGATTCATTTGTATAAAAACTATTGACAAAAATCCTTTTGTTACAAACAGCAAAGAAAGTATTTAATTGAACTTTGTCAAAGAAATACGTCTTAAGCAAATATTTCCTTCAAGTGTGCAAATAATGTTACTAAATTCATCTGTTGTGCATAATGAGCTCCTTTTCTCGACATATATAGCACTTACCATTAGAAGGATATATATTAAAAGAATTTGTTTTTGCAAACGTTAATAGATTATATTTTACACTCACTATTTCGCATATCGGCTTTAAGTTTTAAATGTAATAACTGTTATACGAATTTTACAAGAGCACATTTATTCATACTAAAAGCGATCTCAGGTTAAAAAGATACTGTAGACGTCAACAAAACTATAGTATATTACATATATCAAATCCCAATGGCTACTTTGATCTTAAATATTAATATATTTATAAAAAACCAAGCACAAAAAATATTTCCTAATTAAATTTGATATCATTACAGAAAACAGTACATATTACATTTACACGTAACGTGTAAGAATGTCAGGTGTACTGTTTTCAGTACTGATATGAAATACTGACAAATTCTTCAATAACTGCCTCTTTTACCAAATGTCCTCAAGTAGAACTAGAAGAATTCAATTTTCAAATAAAACATGTGCCACTAAGTAATACGAGTATAAGTAAGTAATAAGTAGTATGTGTATATAAACAAATAAAGTTTCATAATATTTATTTTAAGGTAAGTTTCATAAGTATACCAAATTTGAGAAACCCAACTCCTCAATTATTCCTCTTATTTTTTACAATCATATTTGATTTTAAAGTAATTCTCGAGAAATTAATATCCTCAAACGCTGGACTGTTTGAAAAAAAGTCAAAAGAACAAAAGTATATGAATACCTTTACTATGTGTTAATATGAAAATCTCGGCATATTTTTCGATATTATATGAGCTTAATAAACTATAGTGTTAAGAACTCTCGATGGTTCTAGAACAACATTTGAAAAACCAGTAGAGTCCAATTTCATTAGACAGCCAACCCAAAATCTTCCTATAAAAGCAACAAGCAGCTCATTTTCTTTCTCTTGTCTTCCAAACGCAACAGCCTCTGGAAGATTTACTTTTTTCCAGTGGAAGAAAATGGAGGATACTATTGTTTCCTTTACGAGTGTCCGCCCACCTCAACACGAAATAAATATATTAAATAACAGCGTATCCAGCAACTCGTATATACAAGAAGAATTTGAAAACAGTGACGAAACAATAAGTTGTTTGGTGATATTTGGGACAATCTGTGGCATTGTGGCCATATACGTCGCACTTGTCCTGGTTCTGTTGCTTTACGTTTGGCATATCTAACTCCGTAATCCACAGCTTACATTTTGTCATTAATTTTTTTGTGACGTGAATCAAAGTGCAAAAATCTGTCAAAAATCTAACTCTATATAACAAACTACTTGTCAACGCCAATTTCTACAATGAGCAATTCTATGGCAACCATAATATATTCGGAAGGGTTACTTTGATGATAAAACACCACCTTAACCAGAACACCTACTCATGTAAGAATTGAGATCCCTGTCGTTAAGTATTACATTTTTAAAGCCAGAAGCTAACAAGCTAGAATTTTTTTAGGTAGTGCATTCAAATCCAAAATTTAATTGAACATTCAATCATTACACTAAATATTTAACTTAAAACCCAGCAGTTATTTTTTATCGCTCTTAGTTTACTCTCTAAATGTTCAAGCGTACTTGATTATTTTTTAAATTTCAAATTGCTTTTCTTTGGACACCTACACCTTTTTAATACAAATGAAATTAGAACGTTTTTGATAGCCTAAATATTCACATATCATAAAAAATCTAATGTGTAATTATGATAAAAAGTAAATTTTGAAATAAAAACCAATAATTTGTTTTCAGACACTAAACCATTTCATTGCTTTGAGAAAATAATGTACATTCGTTTACAGCTGAATATAATTTCCAGAATTCAGTTTTCCTTTTGGACTTTTTCAAAAGTATTTACAAAAGAGTCGTTGAATTGATCACTTAAAATATCAAATAAGTACGTTTGTAAAGGAGTTCTTGAAATAAATACATAAAGAGAATGGCCATAACACTTATTGTGGAATATAAATTGTCTAAGTATTTGTTCACTTCCTTTCTCCAGCTATCCATATACACTAGTGGTCTGAACTCATCTCTACAAAATTCAGCTCATTTTGTTTCAAGTGGAAGACTTGGCGCAAGATTCCCTTTCTGTTACAAGTGTCCACCCATCACAAAACGAAATAGATTCATGGAACAACAATGTATCTAGCTACTCAAATATAGATGATGAAAGCGAAAACAGAGATGAAGCAATTCAATATGTGGTGAGCATTGTGACAATCTGGTGTATGTTGGCGGTGTATTCAGTGCTTGTCTTTGTTTTAAGGTTTATTCAATGGCATGTGTAAAATAAAGGTAAAAATTTTAATAAAAAAATCTTCCAATTTTTGTTCCAATTTTTTAAGCGTATCTGAACTAAAATTGCTATATTTTAATTCTAGAACTCATTATTGCATGGAGAAAAATTCGCTCCGCGCCGCTCATCCCCAAACGAAATGAATAAATTGGATGATCACTCATCATTCAGCAACTCATACATACAAGAAGAAGATGAAAACAGTGATGATGAATTAGAAGACTTGATGTTAGTAGTGTATATGAAGATTATTGTAGCTAGTACTTTGGTGATTGTCGTTGTTACATGGCTTTATTATTGGGATATTTAAAGATATACATAAGCCATTCCTTAAATTGCATTTGCTTCATTATACTCTTCGTTAATTAGATAAGTGAAGCATTTTACGGGCATTGTGGCCGTGTACGGGGAACTCGTCGTTTTTCCCTGGTTTAGTCATAGTCAAATATTGTAAAAATATAATTTAATATTTTTTTATTTTCATTTCAACTATATGGCGTTATCAAATCTCAGATTTTTTGGAATATTACAGTGGTAGGAACAGTAACTTTTGGTATTAATATATGAATATGTAGAGATATCTCTCTTTTCAAATACAAAATTTCAAAGTATATCAAACGTAATAAACATATTTACATTTCAATCCATGGAAAATTCCAAAAAAGCACAACCACTACCAAGATGAAGGACAAATACTTCAGGTAAACTATCAGGTACTTTACTTTTCAGTAGTAAAGTTTAGTATATACACATGAAATCAGTTTGTTTAAAATATGCAATATATTTTTACCGCCTAAAAATTGCATAACGATTTGAACCGTCAGGAACCAATGCAAATTAATTTGTGCTCCATCTGCTCCCAAAGTAGAGATACCTTTGTACTTTATGGATCGTCCTGGAATCCACGGAAAGTATCTTTCAGTGTCTGTGAGGATATTGAATAGCTTGAACGAATGGCAGCTTATCCAGCGACTACGGAAGATGTGTTGGGTTTTTACGTTAGACCGTCACTGTTACGAGGACATAGTTCTTCGCCTGTACAGCTTTAATGAAAAAGGTTGTGATGCTTTCCTTCCTAATTTTTGTTCTTTTCGTGTATAGGAGTTTTAGTTCGGTGGACTTAAGGTGTGAGATAATTAATGTGTGTTCTTGGGTAATAAATTTTAGTTTCCAATAATCTTACGGAAGTGCACTGGCAACCTCGAGTGTTTTTGGATGAGGTGGAAGATAAGCGGATGCGCTGGATAGCTGTAGGAGAAAAAATCGTTTTGCGTCATAACGGTACATCACTTCCGGTAGAGAGGGGGGTTTACAAGGGGTTATGTTAAATATATCCAGTTAATAACTGTAATAATAACTGAGTTTTCGTTCATTCATAGACGTGTCATATATAGATATATCTTAAAGTCCTCTGTAATGGGTTTTTGTACTCGGTTGTTTGATAACGTCTCTGAATAAATCTCTTCGGATTAAACTTTGTTAAAATGTAAAACTGTAGGAGTCAAGATTGGTGAGGTTTTTATTTGTGGTTGTCTCCTTGCAAGTTGACGATGGAGCTGTACCAGCTGTCTTATCATGGTGCGTCTGAGAGCATAGTGGTGGGGGGTGATGGTAAAGTTGCGCTACGTTAGCACTCTCCCTTGTATTCCCTCACGGGGACGGTTGAGGAGCTGAAGGGTAAAGGCGGGGCAATAGGCGAGAAGCTTATTGAGAATTGGTTCTTGTCGTCTTACAGCTCGATTCACTCTAGCTCTGTTGGGGTTACGGGTTGGTAGGCCAATATTTTCCGGCGGAGCAGCAATACATTGGAATAGGGCGCTTCGTTTGTGAGCACAATATACTCCAAGGCATGTTAAATTGCATAATAAGAAGATGAAGATGATACCACTGACAAGATACAAGTGGTGTTGTAACAATGGAATCATGTTACATGTTGGGTCTACTGGAGGTAGCAGGGGAAGTCCGTGAGCAGCTGGTATGTAGACTGGAAATGGAATATGGGCGATTTTGTTCATCACAAAGAATAAAATAATTGAAAGTATACCGCTTCAAATGACGAGAGCGTAGATCGGGAGCAATTGGTGATATTCTGTTACTTTCTGTAACCACGGAGTGGGTACGGCAGGGAATGGCACTGTGTTAGGTTCAGTTCAGTGAATACTGACGCATCAATAATCGCGGAGAAGTGGCGATATTTGTACCAGGGAGGTCATCGGTAATTGGGATTATAAAGTTGTCCTCGGCTGGAGAGGAAGTCCATACATGAGGATGATGAAATTAGGTTTTATATCTGTGTGTACCTGAAGTTAAAATTTGAGTTTCAAATTTATCATGGTCGCGTAGATCCATACAATGTGAACTCGTGCAATTTGCCAATGTTGATTCCATCTCGTTTTGTGGTCAGTCAGCTAGAATCACAAAATCTAAGTACATAAATGCATAAGTTGTGTGAGCATTATTTTGGTTTGACGTTCCTAGGAAATACTCAAATACATTGTCATAAGCTTTCAAAGCTATTCCATGTAAATATATCTTAACCTTAATTTATTTCGGGTTCAACCCATGCTTTGCAAGCTGCAAATGCATTATAAAATGTTAAGAATTGGGTTACCATATACTTATCCTCTTTTGTGAGAGAAGGATAAGGAATTTTTAAATGGCTGAGTTTAGGGGAGATAGCAAAAGGTCCAACTTCGTCCATGATGTTGAAAGTATTTTGATTATCCTGGTTAAGGTAGTATCTTGTGTAATTTTTTGATAAAACGTGATATAGAGAAACCGGAGTAAACTTTTCCATTAAAAAAGGGATATATAAAATTTTGTTCAGGTTGGTTTTCTCCACGCGTTTACCAAGGTTAAGTGTGGGAGGGAGAGAGAGATGGTTAAGATATTCTTTTTACTCTCCGTTTCTGAACCGGTAAAAGTTGATTCGGTTTCGCAAGATCGCCACTTGAAGTCATCGCACTGCACTTAGGTTTGTTTCTTTGATCTTTTATAAAAGTCAAATTGTTTTTTGTTTTCATTTACATCAGAAATACACACATACGTCAATCAGAATAGCCCAAATTACGTATTATTTTTGGGTACTAAATTAAAGTACAAATATATTTATACTTCAATGAGGTTACACTTTAATCTACATTTATATCCTTTTAAATCTTGATGTTCTCAAAAAGAACATGTTTTAATTATCTCCAGATAATATATAGTGAACCCATTTCAGTGCACAATAATAATCCGACGATTATTACAATATCAACATCAAAACATAAATACTAAAAACTGGTCTACTGGGTTGCGATGTGATATATAATATGCACATTTAATTATTACCTTTGGTTGAAATGTAAGGCTTGTAAGAAAGTTATTTTTGGAAAATTGTATGTATTACTTTTGTAAAATTATAAACTGATTTGAATTGTAAAAACCCTTGACATAATACGTTTTTGTCACGGAAAAAGAAACTATTTTTACTTTGTCAAATACATGTAGCTTAAGCTAATAACATTATTTATTCATGTATTTATTCAAGTTATGTTACAACATCCGTCTGTGTTCACACTATGGCAAATAAAGGAGTTGTATTGACATAAGTACAAATATAACACTTGTTGTTATCCAGGATACATAATGAATATAGATTACCTTCCTTTGTTTTATTTCATATCAGTACAGAAGTAGGACACACCTTATATTTATACATGTCTATATTCATATGTCCTGTATGTATTTTCTCATACTGCTATAACGAGGACTTTAAATTAAACTTTTTATCAAACGCCACTATTTACTCAAATTTTCCTCATATAAATGCTTATATGTTTCCAAATCTAAGAAACCCAAGTCCTCCAAATTCATACACAATTACCTTATTTATTTTATTATCAATTCAGTATGATTCTAAAGGATTTCTTAAGAAATTTAAACCAAATGTCCGTCCTCGAAATTCTAGAACTGTTTGAACAGAAACTTATGGAATATATGCAAAATATCTGTATATTATTCAATAAACTTACTCTAGTAGTACAGTGTTAACCTTTTTGAAAGCTTGACGTTCTCGAATGTTCTAAAATATTTTTTTAAATAAAACAATCTTCTGTTTAGGCAGCTAAAAACCGCAATCTGTATAAAAGCAACGAGCATTTCATTTTATTTCTCCTGTCTTCCAAACGCAACAGCGTTTGAGGTTTACTCATCTGTATTCATTTATTTTTCCATTAGAAGGCATGAAGGAAAATATTATTTCTGTTGCGAGTGTCCCCTGCCCACAAAACGAAATAAATACATTGACCACCTACAATGTATCTAGAAACTCAAACATGCAAGACGAAAACGAAAACAGGGGCAATTCAATAAATTCCGTGGTGACTTTTGTGGCAATTAGTTACGTTATGGCTATTTATGTGATACTTGTCGCTATTATTTTACATCACCTCAGGCACATCTAATTGGTCACTGTATACGTTTTAAGGAGTATTTGTGTTTTAGCATTATGCATGTTGCATTGAATATTATTGAATATTAGTGTACACTCAGTTTAGAATATTTACAAAAAATGGCATATATTACGTGGCATAAATATCCCACAATATGACGTAATTAAGCCACATAAACATAAAGTGTATATATGGCATAAAGATTTAAAACTTTAAAATTATGTAGTCAAATTTTCTCTTCTGTCTAAAAAACTTTAGAACAAAAAATTAACATGCATTTATGATACTACTAGTTTAAATAATTTATTAATTTGTTTGCAAATCACATATTTTTCTCCAGTGAAACTAGAGAAACTTTGAGTAGAACTTTGGAGTAGACCCTTAGATCTTCCTGTGACAAAAAATCACAACTTTCTCTCTGTTTTTTCTTTTAGAGTTACTAAAGTAAAAGCAGAAGCAAATACATTTTCCACTTAAAACATCAGTAGCAAAAGGTACTCAATACAAGTACCCAAGTTTCCAAATTTTCT
>JAQFZG010005061.1:0-10864 GCA_034695465.1 Entomobrya nicoleti
TCTGATTGTCCTAATTACGCTTTAAGTTGCCCCAACCTAGGATCTGTACATTTGTATGTACAATGGGCTCAGCTAGTCATAATATATTGATCAGGTGACGAAGCAAGAAGCATGGGAGGGTTGTGTATACAAACTAGAAACACATTCCAGTGGGTGCTGAGACGAAATTATGTGCCGCGAAGGAAAGCAGTTGACTTGATTTCATCAGAATAAACAATGTGCTCTGTTGTCTGTGAAGTCTGTGTGTAGATCTCGCGTGACAGAATTACCCAAAACACAAACATGAATGCATGAAACATGTGATCACTTCCCTGATTGTGATTACTGATTGATTATCAAATTATAGGGATCAGTTAATTTGTTTAATTTCTAATGTTGGCGCATATTAATTTTTATGTGTCGTGTATCATCGAAGAACTATGGAGCTAGCTGAGAATGACTGATTGACAGGAGTATGGAATTGGACAACAACTAGTTTGTGCTATTATAGGTATTTTGTGCTAAAATTCTGCTTTTAACAGTTGATTCTATACACATGCAATGAAAGTTTTAAAAATGAATGCAATTTACATGTTTAGAGCACAACCATGTCGGAGGAGAAAGCATAACCTGAATGGGCGTATTGGTATTGTGAGTGACCAGTTGACCACGAAGTCCACAATCTGGGTTTTTGTCCTTGTGTTTTAAGTACGTAAAAGCTCAAAGATGATCACATTTATCAAGGAAATACGAGGGCGCATGTCTGCGAAACAAATGCGATTGCATTTCTCCACATATTCCCAGATACGTCACTACTACTCCGTGGAAAAGCTTCCTGGTCCATGGAAAATATCACCATTTTATCAATCAAGACGAGATTCCGGAAATAGATTGTCCATCCAATTCCAGGCACACAATGAAAGAAGGTTCCGAACGTTGTTTTCCTCAGCAGTTTTGTCTTCTTCGTCACCAGTGGATCATGATGATGACACTTTGGTCGTTAATGTGGATGTGTCTGAAATGGAAGAAATGAATTTCGAGCATGTTGTGGACGCTGAGACTGAAGATGATTTGGCTCACCTTCGTGTGAAGTTGTATGAAATTAGTGGGGATGATGGTGACAAGACAAGCGAATATATAGAAAAACTGTATGAAGCAGGCAGCATTCAGCAAGTTTTCGATGTAATTGATGAACATGAAAAATCTGAAGGAAGCATAAATTTTAAAATTGCTAGTCAGGCTCTTGTTACAATTTGGGATCTCCAAAAACTCCTTTTCAAGATAAATGCCAACTTTGACCCAGAACGCGACTATTTTAGTAAACCAACATTTATTGAAAAAATATCTCAGCATCCATTTTTCTTGGAAAAGATAGTGAAGCCAGTAGTTGACAACTGTGAATCTTTGGACGATGAACCACTACTGGCAACGTTACTATGTTTGAAAAGAATGAATTACGATATGAGAGGTCCCGAATGCCAAAGATTTATAGAAGAGTGCTTGCGTAGAACTGAAACATTATCACTTCCTTCTCTGTCCCGATTGTGTGTGTGCATGAGAACTGAAAGTTTGTATGGAAATTTTATTATGGCCAAGTTCTACCCACTATTATCAAGGTATATTGATACTATGTCAAGTGATAATGAAGTTCGTCTAGTCGCCATTTCACTGAGAAATACTTTACGTATAGTTTCTGCGAGTATTATTGATAAATTCCGAACAAAAATATGTTCGCTTACTGGCACTGATGACATGTCCAAGTGGGAGACAGTCACACTTTGCAAAATATTTTTGTTGCTGATGGCTTGTAGAAATTTAGGGAGCGAGTCCAAACATTTATTTGATCTTGTGGGAGAAAGTTTGATTAAAAGAGTGCCGGGAATGCAGCTTATGGATTTGTTGTCCCTTCAAAAGTTTTTGGAACTTGGGTTTATGCAGCCTTATGGATTAGTGGAAGCATTGGTCAATAGAATGATGCGTGTGGTTCAAGAAGGCGTGTCTACCTCGGCCAGTCCCAGAATGGATTTACTTGCATCAGTAAGTCCATATTTGAAGTCGATTGAACAGCGGAAACAGCTAGCGCTCATGTTGAAGGACTATCTAGAAAACCACAATTTTGAATTGGCTTCCGGAATATTATTTGTAGTTCTACGTTGGGCAAGGTCTAGTAGCGTGGAGCTATACGATCTTTTCTGGTCTAAAGCTACGGAAATGGTGGCCAGAAAATCAAAAGATTGTGTGTTGGAAAGGAGAGTGTTGAAATTGGGAAGGGATTACCTAAATTTTTGCTATGGAATGGGATTCGGATACAGAAATAAGAATTTTGAGAATGTTGTCAAACGATACTTGTATAAACTGATAGATAATTATTCACAAGGAGTCCAGCCTTGTATACTGCATCCTGGGGACTTTTCGAGAGCTTTTTCGTTTTTAATTGGATGTGCCCAGTTAAGTGACCCACTATTTTATGAGATTGAAGTGCTGAGAATGTTGGATGATTTTGCTCCACAATTTCGACCAGGTGACCTGGTTATACTTTCTAGAGGATTGGAGTCTATTATAATGACACTTTTCTATCAAAGGCGACCCCCTTCCAAGTACTATGATAGAGTTTTAGAAATTTGTTCTATTTTGGATGAGCAATGCTCACGAATTTTATTGGACAGTCAGAAAATTGGTTTCACTGAGTTGCTTGCTATTCACAAATCCGCCTTGGTCACGCGACGAGTTAAAGGGGAATCGCCTATTTTGGACCTAACCATGCAACGAATTCTCAAGAGTGAAGTTAATGATTCGAGATCGGTGAAAGATTTAGCTCAACACTTGCTAAACGGACTGAATAATTATCCTGAAGCTACTCAGAAAATTGAAGACTTGATTTGGAGCAACAGACAAAGCGCAGTCAGTCCGGAGGTCATTGAGAAATTTGTAACTTTAGCATTTTGTACCGGTTGGGAAGTAAATAGCAAGAAAGATATATTTGGATTTTGCGGAGAAGTACTAACAAAGTAAAGGACCTTCATATTCTTGTATCTAAATCTTCATTGCATGTTTTAATATTACTTATTTCTAATTCAATTATAATCTTTCTTCATCAAAGGAATTGGGAAAAACTTACCTTTTTGGGTTTGCTGCAGACGTCTTTGGGACTCTGCTTTTATCGAAGACTGTCTAAAGAACTAGTTCAGAATATATTCTCTGTGGAATTCTTGGACCAACTTGATGCTGAACTTGCTACATCATACAGAACAGTAATTGAAATTTTGCTTAACCGATAAATTCTGAAATTTTTATTCTTTTTGATAATTTTCGCTCATTACTTTTTCTAAATATTTTCATTCTACAGAATCAATATCCTCTTAGATTACGACAATCAATGATGGAATTGAACCGTGCAGTTTGTATTGACATGCCTGACGTAAACCTACCTTGGTTTCACGGAAAATTTTGCGAGGAATTTTTTTCTATGAGTAAGGGTTTGCTGCAGAAATGATACATTTTTTATATTTTAGTGATTATTCATGATTGGATAATAATACAGTCAACGCGTATTGCATTTTAGGTAATATGCCAGATACTTACTTGCATCACGAAGTACGGATGGTGTTGGGGAATATAGTTGGAGATGAGACAGCAGTGCAAGCCAACATTTACTCTCCATATTACTACCCACTTGGTAAAAACCTAGTTTGCACAATGTTTATTTGCATGCATTATCCAACTATAAATTACAGTTATTAGAGTAATACGTAATCGATTTCCTTGCAGACTTTCTCATAGAATTCGATAAGAAAGATCGACCCATCAAGAGAAATCGACGACAGCCGAAAGGTTTCTTCCAGAAGTTTCGAAGAGAAAACTCCGAGTCCGTTGAAGGTACCATAGGACGAAAAGTGGCAGTATTAATTTTATCTCAGTCTTCGTTCACGAAAAGTAATAGAAGTATACGGGGTCAATTAAAATTACGTCGAAGACATTTAGAAATTTTGGGATATGAAGTAATAGAAATTGATCCAATGTATTGGAATAGTATGTTCATGTCTGAAAATTCAGTACGGCATAGTTTCTTAGAATCAAAGTTGTATGCAAATGCCAGTTCTGTATGACAGTAATAAATTATTGACACTGAGTCAACGTCAAATGAAGACCGTAATTCCAGTATTTGTTTTTCTTTATCACATATAATCTTAGTTTAATAAATTAACGAATAATAATCATCTCTCTAAAAGTAACAAAACAAAAATTAATACACACCTATAAAACGATGATATATCATAGTGGTCACAAAACTATATTTTTATGATAGTTGTGTTGTAACACACTACAATTTTCATAATAATAATTTAACTGCTTTCCACAATAACATATATCGTTAGAAATTCTTTCTTACATATCAATTAATTAGCACACGTCATATCATCAGGTAAAACAAACCCCAAAAGGCATACATACAATGTTATGCATATATCGGCTGATTTGTGATAATTTTTTATAGTTAATTTTTTCTTCGCATATGATTTAAAAATTTGGTACAGAATCTGAAATAATTTAATATCCTACATTGATTTGATTAGTTAATATTTTACAATTTCATGTTACTCATATACCATTCATTATTAGTGTTTTCGTGGTTCATACAATACATATAACATTTTACAACATGTAAAGTACGGTACAAAGCGATTATCATTATATTTTAGTTTAGTACGACCATAACATTATAATTTGAACATTACATGTATGTATGACATCTGTCGTCTGATCTATGTTCGGTCACTGAAACTGTAACTTTCATAATTTATGCTACATTATAATTTTTGGGCGTCTACTATTTTTTCACTCTTACATACGAATTGTTATGGGTAATGCTCACAGTATTTTCTTTGTTGAATGACAATGATACATTTTTATACATATTCAATAATTACTTTTACTAACAGACTGTGACTAAATCGATACTGCTCCATTTCACAGGAACATTTCAGACTGATGATGAGAATGGATGATCTATTCTAACACAAACTACGTATATGATATAGAGTTGCGAAATCCTTCGTAATAATTATATTATCAATATTTATAGCTACATTAATAATTCAGTTCGAAACGCGTAAGTAGACGCGACAGAGCTAACCACTGTCGTTATAATTGCGATCGGTATACAGCGACAAATATATAATGTAATACAATTTAATATTTTTTTTACAATAACAATAATGAATCTACAATATAAAAAATCAGTTTAGAGTTATAGGTAACTAAAAAACGTACAAAAAAGTACAAATAAATCCAGTAAATTTTTATAAACTTATACCGCAGTACATGGTAGATTTATAAATATAAAGTACTAATTACACAAAAACCTTTTTCATTAACTTAGTTTTGCTATTAAACCTATTATAAATCCTGAAAAATTTGACTTGAAAAACATTTTATTTTCGAACGAGATATGTTGATAAACCAAACTAACAATAAACTCTTAAAATTAATAAAGTAATACACAGTAAGAAAGAACAAAATATTAAAATAAATGACAAAAGTGTACATGAAACAATAAACAACAAACTATTAGCTTTCTTCCATTTTTTGGAAATCATAAAACACGATTCGCGGGACGTGTGTACATATTACTGGTATATTAAACAACATTCCAAACAACGGTAGATTGCTTGCAGTCCGCCGAAGATGTGGAGATAAGTGAAGAATTATTCAATGAAATATTTTATCCTCTTAGATTTTTGTGTATTTGTTTGTCAGTTCGTTAGAGTCAATGGTAGTAAAAGTGAAAGTCGTATATTATACTTAAAGAGTTTTTTTTGACCATGTGTACCACAACATTAGAAATGTCCACAGCATTTTAGAATTTGCAGCGGTAACAGTCCCATAGCAGTCAGTATAAGCTTTATACTCTACTCCATCTGCAAGTAGGATACCACAAAAATTATTACTGGTTAGTTTATTCCGAATTTCCAATATTCCACATATAATTACATATAAATAGATATTAAAGTATTTAGTATTTTTTCAGAAATTAAGTTTACGGGTATATGGGTACAGGGATTGCTTGTAGATAATTTGTACAGGGAAAGTAAAAAGGGAAAGCATGATGACTATTTACTGCATATTAAATTGTAAGCACCCTGTTTCGTGTAGTACTTGACAAAATGTTGCCAACAAGGTTGATCCCATCCATCTACGAAATACATGATATGGGATCGTGAGATCGTTTGTGTAGGTATTGTAGGTTTAACCACCAATTTCAAGCTTTCTCTCGACTATTTTTGATACGATTCATCTAAGTATTAGAATGACATTGAGTGTTGAGTTTCATTGATATTTGTTCCGGAAAACCACTTCAATTCAAATTATAACTGAAAAGGCTTCTAACGAAGTAGCGGTAATCGTTCATTTTATCCAATTGTAAAAGAAAAAGCACTAAAAGCATTTTCTGTATGGTTGCGACGCTAAAAGAGGCTAACAAGGCTAAAACAGCAAGGCACTTAAGTCTGGTACAATGAAGTTGTGTTCAATAAAACGTGTAGAATACTTAGCACGTTTTCCAGATACATTGATTTATCAATAGATTACTTTCTCTAGCCATTGTCATGCTTTCACTTTGTGAGGCTGTTTGTTTCGTTCAGTAAATTCTGTACACTTAAACAGGCAAGTATATGTACACCCGTGCCTTGATTCTGCCTGACTTTTACTGTGTATTATTACTACATATATATAACCTTGTCAATTTTTATTTAGATGTAATTTTTCCTTACAATCTGGTTTTGAATTGAAGCTGATGTAATCCAAGGATGATTAAGACCTTCCTCGGGAGTAAGTCTATCGTTTGCATCCCATCTGTGGAATAGATAAAGTAATATTAGAAATCTTGGAAAAATGTATTGCTTTCTAATGCAGAAATTTCTGTAAAAAGTCAAGGTAAAGGTAGAGAAGAAAGCATATCATTTTTAAAATAGTTATTTTAATAACGCAGGAATTTTAAAGAATTTGTCATTATTCTTGAGATTCCAAGTATTTTCTTATAAAATCTTGTACATGCATTCTTTCGGATCGGGGTTAAAACAGCAGCAAAATGATGAACAAAGTTAGGTAAGAATGGCTATGTTACTTACGTTAAACATTTTCGTAGAAATGATATAAAATCGAGATCAGCAGATTTTACAAGGGTGGCAAGATCCCGTGTTCCTGGTCGTCGGACTCTACCCTTACTGTTCCGTATACAGCGGGGTTGATTTCGTGAGTCAAAAAATAGGCGACGTCGAGTGGCCATATTGACTAAGCCGTCGGGTGGCAGACCGAGAGTTTCCATTATGCATGCAAGTTGTTCCACCTATATAACAGCAAGGCCATATCAATATGTTATATTAGAACATACACAAATTTTTACAAATAGATGCAATTTATACACTCCGAAAATTTTCAAGGCTATTTCTCTCATCGCTCCATCTATTTTCAGAATTTACACAAGCAAAACAACAGAGACAAAAGGATATTTGAGCTTAATTTTGTTTGCTATCCTTTTTATTAAAAAATACTTTTGTCTCCTCTTTCCTCGCTCTTGAGTTTTCGATTTACCTCATTTTCTCCCGGAAATAGCGGGTATCCAGTGGAAAGTTCTGCAAGCACGCAACCTAAACTCCAGATATCTATAGCTGTTGTATATGGAATGCCCAAGATAACTTCTGGCGCTCGATAGAAACGGCTTTGAATGTAGGAGAAGACTCGTTCATGTCCAAAACAAGACGAGCCAAAATCGATCACCTTGATTGCACTCGATCCCCTCCTTCTTAGCAATATGTTTTCCTGTTAAAATAGAAATGATGACGAAATTAACAAAAGGTTCATCTGTGCAAGGCCATTTCAGCTCCACGCGCAATCGGACTTGGTGTAAAGCAAAAGCGTCGTCTATTTGCACAAGCCAGGAAGAAAGCATCTTATTTTTTGTAATTAAATTTTGACAAAACAACTTTCTGCTTTTTATCAATTTAGCACACTTAAGACTGAAAGTCAATACCAACTCTAATCATCGCTAAGCTCCAAATCGTTCACGTTCGCTTACACGATTCGTGGTATTGCATGAAAGCATTAATGGAGGTTTGTTTCTACTGAAAGGAATCGAAAAATTGTATTCTCGTTAAATATAACAGCTTCCCGAATATTGTAGCCGAAAATCGATTTGAAATTTGTCTATTCAAGTCATTTTACGAACTTAATATGAAATAATAAAACCGTGCTTCGTAAATTTTGCAATTTTGCGGCTCTATGGTATATCGAACATTTTTTTTATCTATTGAAATCACTCGTTATATTTTGCGAGAATACATTTTTGTTTTCACTCTTGCAAAATCCAAATAACAATTGGCATTGGCAAACTAAATGGAATTCTTACATGAATAAATAAAGGCTTCTTATTGTGACGTAAACATTTAATTTAATTTTCTCATTATAGACAACATAAAAAATGTTATTCGATTTACGTCATAATAGCATGGTAAACATATTTAATACATGCTAAGCAAAAATAAGTAAGTTGCACTCAAGACAAGATCTCATAAATTTAGAGACGTATTCAGAGCATCGTTTCTAGAAAATAATCCACAATACAATCCACATTGTATTAGTTTCTTTCAGATATGGCCAATTAAACTAGACTTTTCAGACTAAAAGGCGATTGACATTTTATCAGAATGCATGCAATTTAGTAGGTATAATAAATAATATAAAACGAATGTTACAAAATAAGTAAGCTTTAATTATGCCTCAGAGCGCAAGCTATGCGCGTGCTAACCTTTACTGAAAAATGTGCGTTCCGATCAAAACGAATCCTCATCTGTGACGTATGACTGACTATTTGTACATTTATGCCCTTTATTCAAGACATCAGTGCGTATAGTATATAAGTATAATAAGTGCATTATGTACAGTAAAGAGACTTGATCATTATTTGGTTCTATTCGACATTCCATAATTGGATTTGCGGATATTCACCATATGCCCATTAAATAATTGATAGTACTGCAATTTTCGTTTCAAACCATGTGTCAGCCACAAAATCTTGTGAAATAACATATATTAAATATGCTTGAAAGAGCTGTTGCATTTGTATACTGACCATACTGATTTCCGAAACACTAAAGATTAGTACATACGTAGATATTGCACACGCATCGGGATTTTTAGTAGTGGATTTGATGGTACGATTTCAGCACAGATTTTAGAATTTTAAGAGATACAAGCCAACATGTAATTACAAAATACTGAAGGAGTGAGAATAAAGGCACTTGGTCACACGAATAGAAACCAACAGCATCAAATTACGTCCTTCCCTTATCTAAACACACGGCAGAGTTACTTCATATGCTTCTTCTGTACCATGTTATTATTGCGGAAAAAAGAGATTAAAATCGTGTACCCTCAGGTGTTCTACAATAACTCAATCTCATTCTCATTAATAGACTTCAGGACTTTCTCCTACAAACAAACAAACACAAAATGAGATAAACGAATATACCACCAACGCTCTCCTCATCATAAACTTATTGAGTTGCGTGTTGTGATATGATGTGTGCCTCCCGTGTTGTATCTAAAATTGCCACACATCCGACAAAATGATAACAGCTCATGCTTGCCTCAACTGTGTTAGCAATCTACAAATTGCACAGTAAATTTTACAAAAAGAAATAACTCACATAATATGCTACTTGAGTTAAATTTTAGATAAGTAAAAAGGCAAATCATGTTGAAGGTGCCTTAGAGAGAGAGAGGCTGGTTTGTTTTCTTTACTTCGCTTCATTCCCAAATCGCCCGTTTCTAACAAGATTATTGAGCTATATCATATCACTTTCCTTCTACCTAAGTAATTATTTAGACGCATGGAAGCACAACATGATAGCCTTATAATTTAGCGTACTGTGCCATATTGTTAATGTACGCTTTCACTGCTACAAAAAAAATTGAAAGAGACTTGAGCGTGAGTTGGATTAAAATAGCACTACTTATGCACCAGAACGTTAGTCCTTATATGGCTCATAAATAGGTTTAATTTTCATCCCAAACAGCAGTGTTGGGCAGAATTTTGCCAAAATGTAGCTGTTATGATTTGTAAGGCGTAGAAACAACATGCTTGCAAATGCAAGGAAGGAAGGAGTACAGTACACACGGCTTAATCTATAGAGACATAATTGGGTATGCATAAGAGGCTTCATTATTTACCCTTCTGTCTCCTAAAAATACTTTTCACTAGTTCTTACTAAAAATGTGTTGTCAGAGTTCATAATTGGAAGAAAATACACGTTTTTCTGCATTAGGTGGAAATCCTGCTATTTTAATGCTACGATAAACCCTTGTCATATACTTTCAGGAGCCGTCGTACATGTGAAATTGCACGTGTAATATAATATCCCGTAATAACATCTAACAACCAAACCAATCCTCCTCAGGTTTAATGGTGACGTTAGCTGATTTTGTTGATGTAGTCGGAGTGTATTCTTATCAGTATCAGCCATAAAATAGATAATAATATTATTTCCTTCCCTTCAATATATATATATATACAATTATGAACCATGTACATAGATGTAATAGAAAACTTTTATTCAATTTATACATCACCTATTATAAATATTTTGCCAGATAAGTAAAGGGTAAAACAACAATTTACTTTTTGATAAGGACAACAATATGTGTGTAATATTACTTCAACTCTGCAACCTAGCGGATTTAATTCAACACCTGTCATTAGATAGGTATGAAATTAAATTAGAAGTAGAAAAGCCTGTCATGAATATAGGTTTATACGGTTCCCTGTCTTTTGACCAAGTTCATTTTTGCATAAGTCCTTTACACCAAGATCATTTAGAGCAAGGTCATT
>JAQFZG010005062.1:0-10863 GCA_034695465.1 Entomobrya nicoleti
GGATTCATGCAAATGATTCGAAACGTTGGATTTTAAATAAATAAATATTTAAACCAAACACTCGTCGTACCCAAAATCATTTTTAAATATTTAAACTATATTAATTCAACAAAAATAAGTTAACTAAAAATAATAAAACAAAATTAATTTAACAAAACACAATTTTCATTACCACCGCGATTAACTTATTTTAAATGTTTGGATGACGATGATGATAAATTATGGTCATAGCTGCTGAATTTCTTCTGGCTTATTTAAATGAACATCGTCTTCTTCGTCGTCAAAATTCTTCAAAGAACCAATATCATTTGCACCATTAACTTTAGTTATTTTAGAGATATTATCAATAGTAAACGAAAATTTTGGTTGAAAGTGTTTAATATCACTACCTCCATCAACATTAAATCTAATTCCTGCTCTGACTGCTCCTGTAATTTTTGTGGTATTTGTTTGAGTTTGTTTACATAATTTAAATAGAACCGACATTTTACCGCCTTGAAAATTCAAATTATCAGGCTGATGACCCAAAGTATGCCAAGCCTCTTGGAGATAGGGCGGAGGAGCCGATGTTTACGACACACTATGTCCACTAATTGAACAGTGAATCAGATATTTTTTAATTGTCTCTTTTTCAACTTGGTCATGGCACTGCTGATTTTGATTAAAATTAAAACTATCTCCATTGAATTGATGAACTATGTTATTTTGTTGATAAGATAGAAATGATAGTAGATGTTAGGATAACCTTTGCTTCTGCTGCCGCCGCTGGATCAGCGGACTAGTAAAATGCACATTCTTCATGGCTTCGATAGCAAGGAAGCCAACTGGCTTCGCTCATGAAATTTATTAAAAACGAACTAAAATAATAAGCAGGTATGTATTCTTCTCATCACTGGCTTTGCTTTGAATAAAAATGATTAATTTTTTTGCAATATTTTTTTCTTGAGTTATCAGATGAGCTGGATGAGGAAGGGATCAGCTATGCGGCAAATGTTTATGACAATTCTCCAATTCCAAAGTATTACATTAATAGACAACTTATATTTATAGTTTATTGATTTGAGTTGTGAATTACCAAAATAATAACAAGAATTGCCAATAAGTATGTAACCAAAATACCCGTTACTAAAGAGAAGTATAATTTAAAGTAATCAATTTCATATGCCGGGACAAAGAAACGGATTGGGCTGAACATACAGTTAAAGGAAAAGTCTTACACTTACAAGTATACTGAATTAGAATTACACAAAATAACATCAAAACTTCCAGCAATCCTTTTGTTAACAAGTTTTTGGTTTAAGAAATAACTTAATTGTGAATTTTTAAATGTTTGCCCAAAGTGCTAGACTGCGTAAACGCAGCATGACATTTAGTACATTTGTATGGCTTTTCACCCGTATGGACTCTCATGTGACGTACTAAATCCCCATTCAGAGCAAATTGTTTTCCACACAAATTGCAGGTGTGCTCCTTGATTTGATGATGAATCCACTTTATGTGCTTTTTTAAGCTACCATTTTCAGTAAACGATTTCTCACACAATTCGCATGTGTAGGCTTTCAATTTAGTATGAACTACCATGTGCCTGTTTAATGCATACTTATTTGAAAACTTTTTATGGCACGCGGCACAGTTATGTCCTTTGACATCACTGTGCGTATCCTCATGTTGACGTCGATTACTATTTCGTGAAAATGAACTGGGACAAAACTGACAACTGAAAGGCTTTTCTCCAGTATGAGCTTGAATGTGATATTTGAGAGCAGTAGCAGATCCCAGAAACCTGCTACATAAACTGCATTTGAATGGCGTTTCAGTTTTATGTTGGTTAAGATGTCTTTCCAGGCTCATTTTGTCTATGAAACTTTTTTGACAATGTTCACATTGATATTCTCTAAACCCGCTGTGGATCAATTCATGTGTTCTAAGATTTGCTCTAGTAGAGAGTGACTTGTAGCAAACGTTACAGTTAAAAGATTTCTCGTGTTTGTGAGTGTTTATGTGAGTCTTCAAGTTGCTAGCATTTACGAATGTTTTCTCACAAAACTTGCACGAGTATGGTTTCTCATTAACATGGCTTCGGTAGTGAGTAAACAGATTTGCTTTTAAGCTCCACGTTTTGTTGCAAAATAAGCACTTGTAAATCTCAAGATGAACTTTGCTATGTGTCTCTAAACCTTTCTTGGATCGGAAAACCTTTTTACACGAACCACAAGCAAAGCTGTTGGAAGCCATTTTATTGACAGATTATAATAGAACTGGTTGCTATAGATTACTCGAGCTCTTTGGACACAAATGACTACTTGACAGTTCTAAAATAGATTCAAAACCAATTTGTTTTTGGTATGTCTCGGTGTAGGCTGAGATCCGATACAATTTGGCTCTGATTTTAATCACAATAATCCAAATTTTAAATGCTCTTTCCCATTTTAAAGATTAGGCAGCACGAAAAGAACAAAGGGTTTCCGAAAAAAATATAATATTTTTACTGCAGGAGGAGCGGCTGTATTAAAAAAAAACGATAATGTTGATATTTTGTACAATTTTACTGAACACAGTAGTATGACATCGGTCCTCTCTGCCACTGTTTGACTTGAATGATGTTCGTGCACTGTGATCATATCGTGATGTTTTTGGTATCCAGAATTTAGGTACGTGCTTTTTGCTTCAGTGGTCCCCACTCGGTATGCGTATACCGTCTGCACACTTATTTTTGACGACAGCCAATGTGTGTTTAAATAGATGGGTACTTGATGTGCTACCTTAAACGTGCGTTCAAAACGCATGTTCATTATTTTTACTCATTCTATACCTGGTCTTATATATATTTGCATTTGGCATACTGCATGCATTGAAGAAGTTCAAACTGGTAATGTTACCGTGCGTGTTTAGTATGTGTCTACCATTCAGTGATACATCTGTAAAGTGGATTTTGAACGGAGTAAAAAGAATGTTCTTGGAATCAAAAACGGCATACTCATTTATTAGAGCGCAATCATGTGATTTTGGCCGACACATTTGAAAACGCACATTGTATTTGTGAGTAAGATTAAATCAAAATGCGTAATTTTTTCTTTGCGTTTATACTTCATATATTGTTAGCGAAAATTCTGGGAAATGAATCTTTTTAAAATTTAGTAGTGAATGACGTGTGTAAAATATATTATTTCAAAGAGGAAATTTTGATTCTGATTACGACTTTATGACGATATAGACTTTATGGATTTCATGAAAGGTTTATATATAATTCACTAGTTCAGAAATATTAAAATGGTTTTGTTGTCAAAAATCAAGCTATTTATCCATCTGGAATTCAATGTTTTGCAACCACAAAAGTTAAGCATGATTTCTCGGCAACGATCATTTGCCCACTACTTGAAAAGTTAAATGAATAAGCAATCTTGTAAATTATAACCATGTGGATGTCTTTACTGTATGTTAAGGTACACTGCAAGATTTTATACAGTCAATTATGTATTGTTGGATTTCTAGAAAATCTAATCTCGAAGCAGCTTGTAATCTGACGATACAAGCTTCATGCTTCAAATACATTAACATTCCCAACAAAACAAGAGTCAGTCATAATGGTAAAAACAAATATCCTTAACGGCCTAATAATATGTCCCAGGTACACAGAGAACATATAAATACAAACTAGCTTGCGTGCTTAGTAGTCACCCGTCATACAAGAGGCTCAAAAAAGCGTGGTCGCATAATCCGTTTCACGCTTTACATTCCGACGACGAGTGCATGTAAAACGTTATGTATTACCAATCATAACACGAGTAAGAAGAATATGAACATGCATATTGAATGTACGTGATACATGTCGACAAATGTACTATTTCATTTACAGCACAACTGTCCTAAAAATATGTGTGCAGAAGTTAGGCATGTATGGTTGTGTGCGGTGCACGCACATCAAAGTTAGAATTCCTAAAGAACTCGTCTATTTAAATAAAAGAAATCCAAATATCTTGTGGCAATTAAATCCAATAGTATACAAGCAAACAAAACAAAATTTTAGCGCAAGGAAATTCCACAAACCAACCCATCACTATAAACACCGTGCATTACTATACTTACATCTCTTTAGTACGACTGAGCGAACTTTTAAACTAATGAAGATTCTTTTTTATTTTTTAAATTGAAGTGCTAATTTGGTTATCTGAATGGAGTCAGAAACTAAATCATATCTCGGGTTACAATACCAGTGAAAATAACTAAATATTCTATCATTTGGTCGAACCACCCATACGAGATTTGAATTTGTAAAACTCTTGCAAATCAGAATATTTGCTTATTCCATAGGCCGAAATTAAGATGGCTTCGAAAACAAAAGCACATACTAAAATTCATCTTGGAACTCACCAGTGCGTATTTTGCAGTGAATTTTTTAATAGCGAGCATAATCTTTTTATTCGCTACCGTACGCATACACTCGAGAATCCATACTCCTGCAAGTTGTGTGACAAAAGCTTTGCAAAGAATGACAATTTGAGAGGGCATATCAATACGCACACCCTCGAGAAGCCTTTCCACTGTCTTGCTTGTTTAAAGTCATTTTCTAATGCAAGTAATCTCAAATCACATCACTTATTCTTACATAGTGGGATAAAAGAATTTAAATGTGAGCACTGTGAGAAAAGTTTCGCTACAAAAAGCAATTTGAAAAAGCACCTGTTTCAACATCAAACAGAAACGCCTTTCCAATGCAGTTTATGTATTCGGTTTCTGGGATCCGCTACTGCCCTTAAAAACCACATTCAAGCACATACAGGAGAAAAGCCACATTGTTGCCAATTTTGTTCCAAGTCGTTTTTACTGAAGTTTGATCTGCAAAGACATGAAGATATCCACAATAATATCAAACGGTATGATTGCGCAACGTGTGATAAAAAGTTTTCAAGTAAACAGTCATTTAAACAGGCACATGGCAGTTCATACTAAATTGAAAGCCTTCAGATGTGAATTGTGCGAGAAATCATTTACTGAAAATGATAACTTAAAAAACCACATAAAATGGGTTCATCAAAAAATCAAGGAGCACGAATGTAATTTGTGTGGAAAACAATTTGCTGAAAAGGCAAGTCTAGTTCGTCACATGAGAGTGCATGCTGGGGAGAAGCCATACAAATGTTGCAAATGTCCTGCAGCTTTTATACGTTCAAGTCAATTAAGCCAGCATTTAAAAATTCACAAATAATTCAGATTCGTAATGTGTATAGCTAAAAGCACAAACATCAAAATTATTAACAGAATTTTTTGTGTTATTGTGGATATTTCTAGTGGAGTATATTTTTAATTGTAATAAATTTCCTTTAGCTGCATGGTAAGCCCAATGATGTTCTTTGTCTCGGAATATAAAACTGAAAACTTTAAATTTTATTTTTTTAAAGTGACGCGTATTTTGGTTTCATACTTCTTTATTTTCGTTATTAGTTTGTTTAATTGCAACGAAAATAAATAAAGCCGTAACTATAAGTTGTCAATTAAATGTGGCATTTGGAATTTTTGTATAAATTGTAGTGAAGAGATGAGTGTCGGAATTTTTGCAAAATTGCTAAATATGCTACAAAGGTCATTTGAAAAAATAAAAAATGAAATCAGCAGGCTTTTTTGCTATCCTAGCCATGATGAAGAATGGGCCTTTTATTAGTCTGCTGGTCAACATGCAGTAGGAAAGATTACCCTCACCTCTACCATTATTTACACCACCTTATCATTCAGATATCCTTTATCGACTTAATGGAGATAATTATTTTAACCATGATCAGAGGTGTCATGACCAAGTTGAGAAAGTGGCAAAAATATCAAAAAAATCAGTGACATCGCCTCCTCCGTCCTTTCCCCAAGAGGTTTGGGCTACCTTGGATCATCAAGCTGATAATTTTAATTTTAAACGCGTAATTCAAAAAAATTATTAAATAATTAATGTATTAAAAATAATTATTATTACGATGAATAATGGATGAACAAAGAGTACTTGAATTACTTGAAGGATCCGGAGTTGACCGTTTCGGGAAGGAGGATTTGGGGACGAATTGGGAAGTGGAGGGGGAAAGAGGAGTGAAGGGCAGGAGGACGAGTTAGGGATTGGATGAGATTGGTGAGTGTGTGAGGTGAGCAATAAGGAGGATAGTGGGGGCATGCTGGAGTAGCGGCTGGTGTGGGAGAATGTAGTTTGAAAGAAGGAATTGAGTTCTGAACTGCTCAAGAGGGAGATGAAGGAGGGCTTTATTACGGTGCATTTCATGTTGAATTAGTTTATTTTGGTTGTTACTTACTTAAATTTTTGTTTTATTAATTTTTGTTTATTATTTCCTATTTAATTTATTTATTTTAATTGTTATTTATTTTAATAATTTGTTTAAATTATTATGTTAAATTAATTTTGGGTAATTATTTTTATTTAATAAATTAAAAATTAGATCAAAAAATTAAATAAACATTAGTTCAAAATAAGATGGAACAATTAAATCTTGAACAAAGTATTCTTCAAGCTTGGGGGGCTCTGCTTGATTGTTTTCGGGAGACCCCCTTCCAGAAATTGTTGGCGTCGCACACCTTATCTTGAACAAGAACATATCCACCTTGTTGATCAGCTGTTCCATCCTGTAAAACTATAAAATTAAACAAAATTTAAATCAATCAATGTGACACAAATTTAACAACGTTTAAATTTATTCAATTAAGCGCACTCCACTGGCTGCTTTGCTTTCCGGGTTTCGTTTTGCTAATGGCTATAATACTGCTCATAATAATTTTAATTTTAATAAATAAATAAATTTTAATTCGAGTATGTCATCATGAAAGCATTATTGATATATTGAGGACAACTGGTGGTAATGATTATTCTTGCAGAAGGATAAAGAATACTTTCGCCTCAAAGACTTTTTACACAGAGAATAGATTTTGTTCATTTATTTTAATTGCGATTTAAAAAAACCAACAAGAATAAAGAAATATGTAACCACAATAAAATTATACTAAATAAAAATTACCCGAAATATTTTCTTTGTCAAAACTTTTGGTCGCTCTTGCCAAAATATTATTGCTTTAGCAATAGGTTCAAACTTTAAAAATCTGAATTAATTGTGAGCTTTTAAATGTCCGCTCAAATTGCCTGAATCTTTAAAAGCAGCGGGACAAATAGTACATTTGTATGGCCTTTCACCAGTATGCACTCTCATGTGGACCACTAAAGTTCCCTTTGCAGCGAATCGTTTTCCACACAAATTACATTCTTGCTGCTTGATTTGAAGATGAACACTTTGTATGTGTGTTCTTAAGTTCCCATGCTGAGCATATGATTTCCCGCATAATTCACATGTGTGGGATTTCACGTTAGTATGAACAGTCATGTGCCTGCTTAAATCACTCTTCCTTGAAAACGTTTTATCGCATGCTGCGCAGTTATGCCGTTTGATATCATTGTGCGTATATTCATGTTTCTGTAGGTAGCTCCTTAGTGCAAATGACTTCGAACACATTTGACAACGAAAGGGCTTCTCTCCAGTATGTAATTGAATGTGACGCTTGAGACCAAGAGCAGATCCAAGAAACTAATGACATAAATTACATTCGAATTGTGTTTCGGTTATATGTTGATTCAGATGACTTTTCAGGTTTGCTTTCGTAGTGAACCTTTTCTCACAGTGCTCACATTCAAATTCTCTAGTCCCACTATGAAGTAGCTGGTGTCTTCTGAAATAACTTGCAGTAGAGAATGACTTTTGACAAACATTGCATTTGAAAGGTTTCTCTTGGGTGTGAGTGTGTATGTGCATCTTCAAATGGCTTTTCGTTGCAAAGGTTTTCTCACACAAATTGCAAGAGTGAGGTTTTTCATTGACATGTCGTGGGTAGTGAATATAAAGATCCTGCTCACTACTAGATGATTTATTGCAAAATATGCACTGGTGAGTTCCAAAATGAACTTTTGTATGTGCCACTAGACTGCGCTTTAAACAAAATACTTTTTCACAGTAACTACAACTGAATGTTTTGGAAGCCATCTCAATGTCGGCTTTTGATAGTAGCTAATATTATATTTTGCAGGAGCTCAAAGAATACCAATCACTTATGGATCATTCCACAACTATAAAAATAATCAATTTATTCTACTAAAGATCCGAGATTTAATTAAGGTCTGGTACCCCTCAGAAAACTAAATTGGGATTTCAAGTAGGAAACACAAAATGACATATCAATATTAGTCGCAGTCATACGAATGACATGCAAGTCAAGAATGTATTGTATTGATACTAATGATGAGCTTGATGTCTCTCAATTGTTTTTTTTGTATTAGCAATTCCCTTCTAAAAACACAGAGTTTGGTTGTGTAAGTACAGTTAAATTTTATTCTCACAGAAGTCTTAGATACACACTTTTGTAATAAATGCGTTCTTTAGGTATTATTATTATTTTGATGTGCGTGCTATCTGCTGCATACACATTTGTGTGACAGTCTTTTTTGTACTATAGTCGATAGGGCTCATGTGCATTCCAAATGCATGTTCACTTCACTTATTCGTTTTATATGTTTCGTCATGAATAACATTTTAAGTTTACACGCACACATAATGTTGTTCGTGAAACTGATCCTGTGACCACGTACACTACAATCGTGTCTCCTGCTCGACGGGCGACTGCTTTAAGCATTTGCAGTTTAGCATGTAAGCTAGTTTGTGTATGCTTGTTGTGTAGCTGGTACACAAACGACGTTTTTTCGACTCAAATGGCTAACTTTTGTTATGTTGGAAATATTGACGCATTTAAAACATGCAACATATTTACCCATCTTTGTCAGAACACAGACGGCATAACGTCGATTACCGATTTTGGTATAAATAGAGGAGGATTTGAAACCATCAATGTTCATTTACTTCATCTATAAATGCAACTATGAAAGCAATGACATGCTTTGTTATGCAAATAGAATTGCATGGACTCTATTTATCATGTATGTATCGACTGTTGTCAGCCCTTAAATGTTTACATGCAGTAAAAAATTGTGCATATAAATTAAATTATAAATAATTTGTAGTAAAGAAAATGACACCTTAAAAATATTAAATCGAAATTAGCAATGATTTTTCTTGGTTTAGTTAAGTTAGCAATTTATTTAGTTGTCAATAGAAAAAAGAACACCAAAACTTTAGTTCAAAATTTAGCTTTAAACTACAGAACATAATTTGTAAACAACAAGTCATCTGGAATCTGGGACAACATTTACAACTGCAATGTTCTTGAATGATTTGATATTGAAAACAAATAATGCATTTCGGCTATATACTCAGACAAATGGTTCCTCAGCTAAAAATTTTACTTTCTACCAGAAAGAAGTCCATTTAGTTATTTTTTCATGCATAACGGTGGAACACTTTATAGTAGTAATTAAAATAATATTTTGATGACCTTTAAAACCGATTATGTATATAGCACTATGAAGATTAGAATTAGTGAGTGAATTTGTATTGTTGGATTTTAAACAAAAATTATTTCATAAACTACAAAAAAATTACATAGAATGCACATTATTGGAAATGTTTATCATTTAATTTGATTGCATAAAACACAAACTCACAAACCAAATATTTATCATTACTATGTCGAAGTTCATTGATTTTTTTGGCAGCACATTTGAAATGATTTTAAAATTCAGACCTGGTGGATATATGAAGACCCAACTATATATTTGCGCAACTTACGTGTACACAAAATGTTCGCATAAGCCATAAAACTTTTATTGTAAATATAAGGTAATGTTCATCTATCTATATTTAAGATATAATATATATGAAATATTCAGTTAAATTTGATAGCAACTTGAAAAAAAATATAGTGAATGTAATTGATTTAATTTTTTTATGGTAACGTTATATTAATTTTTTTTATATCTAAAACATACAAATATAAAAATAACCGTACTTAAATCGTAGTGGACATTGAGTTTAATAAAAATATAGTATAATCAGCTTTAAAACCACAAAGTGTACCAAGTGTATGCATTCCTTAAACGCCAAAAAGTACTAGCGATTAGTAAACTTGGCAGACAATGTTGACTGAAAAGTCGTTCGAAGATTTCCTCGAATTAATTCGGTAATGAGAAACCCAAATGATAAAAATGATTCAAAAAATGGCGCAATAAAATTCTCACAGAATCCTTCGTGTAGTTTCGCATGTCGGCTGAAACTCCTTGAATTTGCAGACGAATAGTTGCATTTGAAACATTTGAAGGGTTTCTTGCCAGTATGAACTGTCACATGTTCCATCACACTTTTGGCAAACGTTGTACGAGTAAGGTTTTACGACTGTAGGATTTTTCATCTGGAAATTTATAGGTCCGTCTGTAAATTCCTTGTCAAACTTGTAAAGTTTGCTTGGTTGTGATCACTTTTTCACATTGAACACAGTCTAAGGTTACCAAACCCAGTTCAACTTCGTCAAACGGAAAATATTACGATTGCGTTTTAGTTCCTTAGTTTGAGTTATTATAATGTTTTAAACATATAAGCTTGATTTAATTGCTCTAATTGAATGGTAAAATTTACAGAAGAAGCTTTATTTCAAATTAAACATACACACGTATACCATTTTTAACCTTTGCATCTCGAATTTGAATCATGGAAAACATTTAACTATTGTGAGTTTTCATATGTCGAACTAACTTAAGCCTGTGAGGAAATGATGTGAGACATTTTTCACATTTAAAAGGTTTTTCTCCAGTGTGCTCTCTCATATGGATCACTAAATCACGTTTCCAACCATATTGCTTGTCGCACAAATTACATTTGTTGTCCTTGGTTTGATGATGAACAACTTTAACATGGCGTCTCAAGTCGGATCGACGAGCCAGCG
>JAQFZG010005063.1:0-10862 GCA_034695465.1 Entomobrya nicoleti
GAGTATATGTATACGTATGTATGTACCTACTTGACGGTGAGGACGGACACCGGAGGCAGATTTTATTATGTATAGATCACTAGGTTTGGATGTTAATGAAAAGGACAAAAATGGAGACACACCATTGCACTATGTTGTTAAGACCAGATTAAAAAATTATTTCGAAATCACAAAACTGTTGGCAGATAATAAGGCTGACTTGTGTTCTAAGAATAATAAAGGTAATACTATAGCACATCAAATGGCTATTTCGGAAGACGTAAGCTGCGATGATTTCAGAATTTGGGTTGAGGTAATGATTAAAAATGGACATCATCATTTGTTTACCACTCGTGGATTTATGCGGAGAACTCCTCTTCAAGCTTCGATGGAGAGGATGGATCTTGACTTGGAAACAATAAAGTTGATAATCGAGTTAACTAAGCTTCACATTAATCTACGCGATGAGCAAAGTAATACTATCTTACATTTAGCACTGGAAAATGGAAGAAGCCTGAGCACGATTAAAAACCTTGTTAATTTGGGTGCTGACTGGAAGAAGAAAGGAATGAATGATTGCAGTGTTATGCACTGTGCCGTTAAAGGGAGTAATCGGGAAGCTTTCCTTTACTTCAAATCTTGTGGGGCAGATGTAAATGCTAGAGACAAATATGACCGGACTACGTTGCATTACGTAGCATTGACAAGAAGTAAAGACTATTTGGGAATGACCAAGTTTCTGCTGAAAAATGGAACCGACCTGTATGCAAAAGGTAAAGATGGTAAAACGTTGGATCATTTTATGTCATCCCATTATTGGAGCCCGGGTAAGATAACGTACGGTGAATGGAAAGATGGAATGATTCTAATGGGACACAAGACGCTTTTTGAACAAGAATCCTCTTAGGAGAACTAATGATGGGAATTATGTTAAATTAAGACTAATATAGACGACTTGCTAGTATATATTATTTACAGAATATTAGACAAACTTCTGTATCTTTTTTGCCAGTTCTCTGTAAATATTTTTTAAAACCACAAAAATGAAAACCTCATGCGTTTAATTTGTACTTAGAATTCTATAGTAGAATCTACAAAAACTAGACATAAAAGTCTAGTTGTGTAGCCGTCAAAAAAGATTAAGCGGTGACAACAAAAAAGGTGGGCGTGGGAGAATAATAAGCAAGACTTGGGGAAATAAATAGACAAGTTGGCTAACGTGCTGGAAGATCTTAGTTAATGATTAGGGAGAAATAATATTAGGTATTTAAATATTTAAAGTTTATTGTATTTAGTTGTTATTTGATGTTTAAAACCATTATTGTATCAATATTTTTAGGCACTATGATACCATGATAGGAACATTATGATATCTGCCAAAACTAACTCTGTATACTTCTATTCAATTATATAAATTAAACAAATTTTTATTTCTTAATGTGCTAATAAAATTAAACCTGTTTGTGTATTTAGATGCTAAGTTTTAAAAACACACAAATTCTCAAAATTCTCGATTAATCAACAACTGATAAATTTGTGGCCGTTATTAAATACTTTTTGGTATACGGCATGCTAACTAATTTTATAAAAACATTGTACAACTCTTATACAATTATTCGTTGAATTAACATAAATTACATTAACCGTAACAAAAAATTAAGTGCAAACACTAATCATGTCTTTTAATTATCTGGGAAAATTCATCACCTTTTTTGGATTTAATCGTCCAATTAATCTTGTTTAACGACCATCAAATCAATTTATCATATTTATTTGTCCCCTAATGACATCGTGGCAACCAAATAATAAAATAACAGGAATTATTAAAACATTAGCATTAAATTTTTGAGTGATATCATCGCAAATATGCAACCCTAACTTCGTGGTAATTATCCCATAAGGTCCAACACCTAAACCAATTTGTGTGCACGTTCTCCACTGCCACTTTTCTGAAGCGGTTCTAATACGCGAAATTTAATGATCACTCATTTACGAAATTACAATTGAACATTTATTCAGCAAAATGTTTATGCTATCATTTAAGCTGATGCATAAACTAACATTTGTTTTTGGGCAGCATACCGCATACCTGATGTTTGACATAGAATTTCTACGGAACTCAGCTTGTAATTTCGGACATTACAAATCATATGTAGTATTATCTGTGAAGTTTATCTCAAATGATTTTTGGGCGGTCAATATCCATAGCATACGTTGCTGTAGTGAGTGGGGAATGCTTATGCAGTAAACTCTATGTAAGATTGCATTGCACAGGTGACTGTTTGGGTGCATTTAATATTTTTTAAGCAAAACTGCATATAGCATACATCAATAGTGAATGACCACTTACCACATCACTTAATATTGTAAAAGCAATGCAAAATGCAAATGAGTTCAATCTAGTTCATAACAGCTGTAAATGCTCTTAAACTGAACCCAAATTATACTCGATCAGTTAAATTAGTTCACCGGGGGTTTCCTTTCAATAATTGTGAGATCTGTTATTGTAAAAGCAATGCAAAATGCAAATGAGTTCAATCTAGTTCATAACAGCTGTAAATGCTCTTAAACTGAACCCAAATTATACTCGATCAGTTAAATTAGTTCACGGGGGGTTTCCTTTCAATAATTGTGTGATCTGTTATTGTAAAAGCAATGCAAAATGCAAATGAGTTAAATCGAGTTCATAACAGCTGTTAATGCTCTTAAACTGAACCCAAAATATACTCGATCAGTTAAATTAGTTCACCGGGGGTTTCCATTCAATAATTGTGAGATCTGTTATTGTAAAAGCAATGCAAATGAGTTCAATTTAGTTCATAATAGCTGTAAATGCTCTTAAACTGAACCCAAAATATACTCTATCAGTTAAATTAATTTAGTGTGCTTTCTTTCAATAATTGTGTGATCTGTTATTGTAAACCCCTATTAACTCTGTGTTCACTATGTCACATTTTTTGCGTAACTACGCCAGGTTCTTTCGTGTCACAGTAATGAAATCATGCGTGTCCTTTGCTGATTAATTTTGTTATAAAAAACAAAACGATCTTCAGCTGATACTTCATTTCCATATACAGAACACAAAATTGGATGCAACAGCGCATTTTTTTCTTGTGTTTGTACATTTACATAGCTCGCTTTTACAATTCATCAGACAAATGACCAAACTGTCCACTTTGTACATGATCTAACTGTTCGTTTGATATCATGGTCGATAGGGCAAAACAAGCCAGCTACACAAATGTATTTTTAGCTACAACAATCTTTTCTTAAATGCAACGCTTGCTAAGGTAGATTGAATGCACATGAAGCGACGATAAAACTTGACCTATGACATATTGACACCTGATGCTATAATGGATCTTTTGTCTAATGGGATTTTTTGGGATGCCATGCATTGGCTCTTTAATTTTTCTTAGAGCAACAGGTAAAAGTCAAACACACTTTGGGTCAAATTTTTTAAAGAAAAGGATATTTTTTTAAAATCAAGGTAAAATAGGAGTTTGCTTCAAAATACGTAGTTTTGTTGATTTCACTGTTGGAATTTCGTTCAGCGTGCAAAATATCCCTTGATTGCCAAGAGTGCCTTGGAGTTGAACCTTGGCTAATTTTATCATTAGAGTGTCTGTGACTAAAGCCCAAAATTCGGACAAAATAGTTGCATGTATGTAAGTAAAAATTAATTCACCCATCGACTTAGTTTTTGTAGTTTCTGGAATTATAAAAAATGTCTTCCTGGAATGTCGTTATAAAAATTATAAAAAATGGAATCTTCTACTAGTGCGATCAAGAGAAAGTTCATTGAGACATTGAGCGTTTCCAAAAACGCATTTCTGTAAATATTAAAAAGTTTTGGTTTAAATATCCACGTTTTTAAATTGCCAAAATATAAATTGTTTCGGTAAAATTAAAACAACATTTTATCAATCCCTTTGCCCAGTTCAGTTGGGTACTAGGCAGTTAATTCTTGTCAAAAAAAATCCGGGCGACAATTTGGCTGACAGGAATTGTGACCGAATTTTACTTAAAATCAAAAACAGATATCACACCCATGTCCATGTCTCATTAAAAAAAACTAGACTTGTTAACTTGCATTTCCATATTTTGATCCATCTAAGACAAGCCCAGGTGCAACCGAATTACGAATTTTTTATCGAACTCATTAATCACATCTGCTTTATCTTCCTCATCAGTTTTGAGGAAAACGACATATTCCATTACCAAACCCTCAGGTTCAATTACTTGGGCGGACAACAATCTATGCCCATGAACTAGCTCTTCTACAATCCGAAAATTGGCAGAAGTAAATTCATTCGAAATATTTCGTTTGGTATACCCATCAACACAAACAAAATTAGATTTCCCCTTTTTTGCATGTGCACATATTTTTTGACAGGGCATCTATGGAATTGTACAAATGGCCCAGGTACACGGCTATGTAAAATCATAATTAATGTTTATTATTCGTTCACTTTCATGTACGGTAATATTATTATTATCTTTGTTCAATATGTTTACTTACTCGACCTTACAGTTTCTGCCATTTAGATTGAGGTTTTTCAAGTAGTGCTGCTGTCGTTGACTGTTGTGGATATAATTGATTTATTTCCGCTGAACCTCGTCATCATCATCTTTTGGTTCTTATCAATATGTGTTGAGTAGAAAAACATACTATGCACTTATAGCTACATTTAAATTATATATTTATACGTAAAAATGTATGCACATAATCTCACTTATGCAAACAAAGAGACTCTTGTGGTTAAACAAATGCGATTTTGCAGCATAAGTTTTGACCAAAACTATATTGTAGCATAATAGAATACTATACAATACAAAAGTGATAATAGTGGATATTTGTAGCGATAAGGATTGATGGGATTTTTAATATCTCAAGCTTTCTACATCTTACAGGTGACTTTTTCACAGAGCAGAAATTATAATGATAAAAACAAATTACTTTTTATCTAATCATTCTTTCAATACTAAAGTGATGTCAATTCAGTTCATAGTTAGATGTAAAAAGATTAATTAAGTGTTAAATATTTGTACAGAAATAAATATTTATCGTTGCTCGGGTAATCATAAAATCGTGTTAAAATGAATTATTCAAATTGTGACGATATTAATAAAAAAACTCTGTATTTTTGCATTGTTTTGCAACAAGTATGTTTTAAACTTGTTTATAATCCAGATGAGTGGAATAACACATAGCCAATATGTAGCTTTTATTACACTAAATATGTATCCACTCGATTCAAATATCATAAAAATGAGAGCAATTGACATTCCAACTGGTAGCAATAAAAATACTACCTGAATATTCCCAGACAGGGTTGGTTTTACCGGTGGCTCAACTTCTCTGCGCCTCACAAGATGTGTCTTGTTAATTAAATTTGACCACCATTCTAATAGTCCGGATGTAGGAATTGAAGAAGCCCTTTTAATAAGAAATGAGGGAAGTGCACCTTTGAAGTAAAAATTCAGGTTTAGTTTAAAGTACGCTTTGATCCCAACATCTGAGTGTTTCTCTGATTGGTGAAGCATTCGGGTCATTTGCTGAGCTTGATAATCGGGTAAAATCCAAGTCGATTTGTTACATTTCTTGAGGTCATCCGCAATAAATTTTTCTTGTATTTTCCAGAATTTATCTGTTAAATTATCTTGCATTTCTAAGACTTCGTTTGTTAAACTGCCTTTTGTTTCCAGGAATCGATCGGTTAAATTGTTTTTCATTACATTTAAGAAGCCAGTATTTGCACCCGATTTTAATGTGTTAACCTGTTCTACTATAATGTCGTATAATCCTAGATGTGGCCAAGTATTATGTGCTAAATACAAAATGGTTTCCATTTCCGTTCGAAAAGTTTCTGGAATCGAATACTCGGTGAAAAAATAGTATTGATTGATTTCAGTTGTACCATCAAAAATGGGTTCACCGCGTTTTGTCTCTACAATCAACATTCGAAAAACACTGTTTCCTTCAAACACTTCTCCTCTACACTCTGGTACGTCATCGTAAAGCGTTAAAAAGTATTCAATACTTTTAAGTTTAGTATATACAGTATAGTTATATTTTAAGAGCTCGTCCATAGTACCAAATGATAAATGCTGGCGAGGCAGTACGATATTATAAACATTAGTGCTTTTGAAAGCGTTACTTATAACCAGTCCTCCCAACAGAACTCCACAAGCAAGAAATCGGAATGACTCGGATTTCATAAACCTTCCAGGAAAAGGATCACCTTGCTCAAGCAAAACTTTAACTAGGCTTGTAATTTTTCCAACCAAATGAAGTGGCCAAAGGCTTCCTTTTAGCATATTCATAGCAATCAGAAGCAATATTGCAACAATTAGGATCCACCTCCATACATATGTATCAAACACCGACACAAATTGCACAATTTGCAAGGATTCAAGTCCTCTGGAGCCACAACTAACAAAACGCAGCGAACCAAACTTATTTTCGATATTTAAAGCTACATCTCTATCGTCAAAAAGGGTCTCCGATACTAGAATTGATGTAGTCAGTCTACGCCATTGAGATTTTTTATTGAATATAGTTTCAAGAGGTACGTCAAGATCCGAAACATTACCAAATAAATGTTTCAGCACTGATGCCAAAGCAAATCCAAGAAGTTGGATGCTGTCTGTGTACTTAAGTTTAATTTCTTGGAGGTTTTTTAATGGCGCTGTGAGGGCATTTCGTTCAGTTTCTATAAAATATGGAATTTGATTACACAAAGTATATTGCTGTCCAGTTTCATAGCACAGAAAATATCTATACCACAACTGATTTACTCGACTTTTTTCGACTACTGCCAAGTATTCAAATGACAGCTTATTTGGGGTCCATAATCTGGATAACAACATGTTGGGACAGTCGATGCAAAGATTCGTATAACTTAATGTTAAAATATTGCAAGATAAATCTACACTTTGTATGCTTTTGTTACCATTGCAGACTACTTTACCGATAAAGTGTATATTGTTTTGTGAGTTATATCCTGTATTTGACATAGGATAGCGCACGCCCCTACTTGCAGACATATGAAAGTTCACTACCCAATTTAGCAAATCAACTGAATCAAAGTCTTGAAAACTTTTAAAATTCAAAAATATGTGAATTTTTGGCCGTGAGCTTGGATTAAATTTGAATCCATAGTTTTTGTCACAAATAACGTCGTCACAATAACTGTATCGAAAAAATCCCGGAAAATTATTATTCTGAAGCAAGAGTTCAGGCATTAGCAGGCTCACTTGAATTTCACATTGCCACGGTCTGGACTTTAAAAAGAACCTCCGGTGATCCAAATCGACACAGAAACCTTCATTTATTTTATCAGCAATTAGTGGAGAGTAAAATTTTGATGTTGGACAATTATGATATTTGTGGTCCTTCAGGTGTAATTTAGAAAAGTTATTTTTCATGAATGAGTTTTCGGATGGTAGAAGCAGCTGGTCCAAATATTCAAAGGTTTTACCTTTCAAACGCATTTTACGGTGACTAAACGCTATTTCAAGCTTTCGATGCATGGAAGGCATCGCCCCGGTCTGTTTGATATCCACACCTTGCCAATTATCAATTAAGAGAAGGCAGTGGTCATTTTGGAATCCTTCCAGCGTAGAATAAAAGTTTTGCAGTGTCAGATGAACAAAGTTTTTTTGGCCTAAATAGCTTATAGTATTCTTGAACTTTCGTAACCATTTCGAACTTGTTTATTCCAAGATTATCAACTTTACTGGGAAATTCTTTCGGAGCTATTGCATGTATTGGCAGAAATCGATACATGTATGGCGAATTAATTACTGCCGTAGTCACCTTTAAATGGGAATATACCATTATGGCGACCAGTATAAGGTTCGATTTCCTCATTTTAATGTATTTGATGCGGCAAGATCTGCAACAAATGCTAAGTTGTTCTTAATTGAAACTTGATTTTACTTTTTGTGTTTTGGTATGAATATGTGGACCATATACACACATTGTATGTATTTAACAATAAAGCGACAATAAATAAAACGTTCGTATTTTATATAAAGGGGATCCAGTTATTTTATTTATAAAACCAGCGTAGTTTACTCCGGGTAAGGTGTTGTAGGAGAATAATTATCGTGTGTTTATTAGTTTGAAATTCTATTGCTGTATGTTGATATCCAAAGTTTAGAAAATAGTTTATCTATCTTTTACTTTAAATCCTGCACAGAATTTGTGCCAACCAAACAAGTTTTCATTACGGCTTACAGTGGTCTACTGATATATAATGCACTCGCCATTTGAAATCAATATTTGGGTCGCCTTATTTAACATTGCGGATCGATCATGAAGACGCGTGTGTCATATGTACAGCCATCGTTGTCGTTTAAATGGCTTTATGCATAAAGAATTTCTATAACACATGAGACTTAATACTAAAGCATAGATTGTAATAAAAAGTATTCCATATTTTCAGTGCACAAGTGGTATACAAGCATAAATAGTGGCAAGCAAACATAACCGGAAGTCTGCATACTAAAATATTTAAATGTCCTTTCACATATACATGTGACATATCTTTGTATTTAAATGGTAGAAATATATATTGATCACTTTTTTAGTTTTATATTTGAGTAAAGCATTGTCTTTACACACACGGAGACTCGAAAATGTAACCTTTGGCGTATAGTTATGCAAACCAAACATGTATCGCTTGGCTATATACATATATGTTAAAATAAAAGCTATTCAAATAAGGACAAAAAATGCATAAGACATATAAAATATGGGGGAAATATTTGTCATCCGTCTAAAATAACCGGGTTTGTCCCCATTTTCATCGAAATTAATCCCCAACAAATAAATTTTATGCCTTGGTTTGTCCCCTAATTATTTATTGCAATAAAATCATCTTTTCATCAAAGGTCACAATATTTTTTTGATCAACCAGGTCCATGTCTCATTTCTTGTGCTTCCAGTAGTAGCCTCAGTCGGTGTAAGTAGTTTATCTAACACGTTAGATCAATATGCTTTGTCTAATTCGTCGATTTGTATAAAAGCGTACATAAATTTAAAAAATCAGAACAAGTACTTGGAAAATTAGAGGCATAGCCAGATTCGTAATAAAATATTTTGTCTGTTGGTTTCGTTTTCTACATAACCCAAGTTGGTTCACTTTTCAAAACTTGTAAACTCAAAAACTAATAAATCCGGTAAATTCATACGTAGAGAGGCATCCTGTGCATCCTTAATGCACGCAAAATTTAGCAAATTATTTTTCTTGAATGATAAGCCAGGCTTTTAATTCATGAATCTGTCATCTTCATTAAATTCAGATCGCGCATACTACACATGTATTGTGTTGGGTCCACTGCCATTGCACATCTCTGACCAAGAACTTGTCACACCAAAAAGCAAACAAACTATGTGAGTAGTAGGTACGTACACACATAGTTTATTCACAGTGCAGTGTATTTAGATAAAAATTACCAAGTAAATCTTGTATTTTTATGAAAAACAAACACAAAAACAAAGGTATGAATTTATTTGGTTGGGGATTTACGAAGGTAAATTTAGTACTCCACCAGGTCAAAAAGAGGACTAACAAATTGTATGCCTAAAATTTATTGTAAGTACATACTATTCAAATAAAAATATTCAAATTCAAGTTTTTATTGGATAATGGAGCATACCTTTGGGCTAAAAATCAAAATGGAAAAAATATAGCCCATTTATTTCCCATAACTGAAAAAATTTCATCGGATGCCTTTCAGATTTGGGTACACGGCATGATAGATTTTGGATACAGCAACATTTTTGCTATCCGTGATCAAGATGGAAGAACACCACTGCAAACTTCAATTCGGAGATTAAATCTGGATTTCAACACCAAGTCCGGAAGAGGTTTACATACTTGTAAAAGTTTGCTCCAATTTTGCGCTAATATTAAGAAAAAAGATAATAAAGGAAGGAAAGTTTTCCACTTTGCTGTTATTGGTGGAAATAAGGAAGTGATAGAATATTTGCTATCACAAGGTTTGGATATAAATCATGATGATGATGATTTGGATTATGATGGGAACACACCAATGCATTATGTTGCACAGACAAAGCTCAAAAACTATTTTGCATTGACAAATATGTTGTTGGGTAACAAAGCAGATTTAAGGTCCACGAATAAGATAGGTAATACACTTGCCCATCAAATGGCTATTTGGGAAGAGGTAAGCTGTAACGATTTCGTAGTTTGGGTGATTGCAATGATTGAGAGTGGACATGCTCATGTGTTTGCAATTCAGGGAGATTGGGGAAGAACTCCTCTTCATTTTGCAATGCAGAGGTTTGATCTTGACTTGGAGACGATAAAGTTGATAGTTGAATCGGTGAGACTTGACATTTATCAACCAGATGACGAAGGTAATACCCTTCTACATATAGCACTGGCATTTGGATGAAGCTTTGACACGATTAAAACCTTGCTAAGTTGGGTGCTGACTGGAAAAGGAAAGGAATAGATGATTGTAGTGTTATGCACTCAGTCGTAAAATGAAGTTTTTCTTTACTTAAAATCTCTTGGAGCAGATGTCAATGCGAAAGATCAATATGGTGCATCTCCACTGCACTTTTTTAGATGGACAAGAAGTAAGGACTATTTGGGAATCACAAAGTTGCTCTTGGACACTGGAGCTGACCTTTATGCAAAAGAGATGAATGGAAAAACGTTGGACCAGTATATGTCCGCCTATACTAGTTCTGAGGAGTATCGTGTGTGGAAAAAAGAAATGGTCCAGTTGGGTTATATGTTGATAATGAATCCAACCTAAAAATTCGGAGTACCGTCTTTTGACCGGAGACCATTACACATAAACGACATAAGACCGGAATTTTTACAATGAGCGACACTTGA
>JAQFZG010005064.1:0-10861 GCA_034695465.1 Entomobrya nicoleti
CCAGAGAGCCCGCAGGAGAATGCCAGAATACAAGAGTAAGTAGGATTATTGTTAGTATTAAATACTGAATATGCATAAAATTGCACCTTGCTTAAGTCCCTTTTTTAATTCCATTGATATAGGTGTGGTGGGAAAGTTGTTAGTAAATCTGGAGTTCCTCGAGTGGTTTGGAATAGACCTCGGATAGGACACAAGGGACCCGTCAGAAGGTCCACCTTAATTGACGAAATTCCATTTTTAGCCGTTGCCCGATCACTAGGAGACCTGTGGAGCTACAATTCAGAGCAGGATGAGTTTGTCGTCTCACCAGTTCCTGATACAGCTGTAATCGAGATCGACGTCAACACTCATCGATGTCTGATTTTAGGTAGTGACGGACTGTGGAACATGCTAAGCGCACAGGATGCTGTAAATAGTGTGTACTTTGCGGAGAAAAATAATGAGCGTCAAAATCAAATTAACGCACAGGAAGGTACCGTCGGTCCGGGCTCTTCCAAAAATTGGATAAATCCATCTAAGCGGCTTGTTGATCGAGCTTTAGACAGGTAAATTAATTCTCCTGATTCATTATAATTTGGGATTTTTGGGATAAGCATTCGTTAACATTCTATTTAATCCATTGATGATTGATTTTAATTTAAGGTGGTACAGTAATAATCTTCGGGCAGATAACACGTCCGTAGTAACAGTAGTGATTGACCCACCTGGACCACCCCGAGTGCCAAAGGAAGCTTCTCCTCGACACTCAGCTTCTTCTGCGTCACTATCGCTGTCACCGGAAAGGACATCACCAGTTTCAAGATTATCATGCGCCCAGACCAACAACCATCACGTTTCCTCTCCCAGTCCCCGCTTCCACAGGACCATTGCTACCACAAGATTTGCCAATAGCAGCCACACTGAAAAGCATTCACCCCCTCGTATCCTCCATTCTCCTACACATTATCATTCTCCCACTCACCACTCACAGCCCCAAGCGACTACGTCTACTTCAGTTCCTCTTCCACAACAACAGCAAACTGGTAGTAAACCTGCAAGCAAGTTGACGCCCACTGGCAATCTCGGTAAAATAAAACCAACCACGTCAGCGACCAATCTAAACCGACCACGTCAGCCGCCACAACAACGGGATCTTCCCACGCGGAGTAAAAGGTCACATCCAGTCTTATCATCTAAAACTAGCCGGGTGGCTCACGTAAGAAATCCCACTTCTCCGACTATTTCTCAGAACCTGAGAGCATCAACATCTTCCTCATCAACTTCAGTGAAAAGTTCAGATGTGACTAGTGAGTCAGTGGAAACCAGTGACGCTGTGCAAATAAATGAAATTTCTAGTTCTTGTGAAGCTTCATGGAGAAGTAGTGTAGTTTCAGAGTTGGAAGATTCTATTCAAGCGACCTCCGTTGAGCCCGCGTCCGGCACTAAAAAGCAACGAAGATCAACAAAGCGCTTGCAGCCACGCAATGCCACTGCAAGTACCCGAATAGCTGCGGCATCCACATCAAAAGGTCGTAAACGCGGACCTACTAGACAATCAGCACCTGTTGAGGAAGGTAGTGATGATGGCTATCACACTGTTACTCCTAGTAAAGTCGTCAAGTTGTCAGCTTCGGAAGACGGACGAACCGCGTCCACCTCTTCATCGGCCAAACGCTCCTCAGAAGTGCAAAGGCTAGCTGATCAGCAACCGCAAGAAGCCGTAAGCAAACTTCGCAACAGGACAACAAAGGATATTTTGCCAGAGAAGAAAGTCAAGTCATCAGTAACGCCAACTGCGAGTTCAACGTTGGTAGTGGGTAAAAAGGGGAAGAAGGGTAAGCGAGTTGCTAACCAAAAGTCTCCAAGTCAACCCACAAACTCAGAAGAATCGTTATCCACGACAGGTATTACCACACCAGTGAGAGAAGTGGCAGTTAACGTTACCAAAAAGTCTCTTCGAGCTACCATACAACCTATTGTTCCCTCTACTTGGGATATCGAGGCATCACCATCAACATCGTCAGCCTATTCAGTGGACAGTCAGCGGAGTTCAACGCCACCAGTTGCGGAAAGTAGCAACAGCAGCAGAACAACAAGGAAAAACGTATCTTCTTCTTCTTCAATACCATTGGGAAACAAACCGTTGAAACAAAGAAACGTGGAAACTGTAGCAGCTGCTGCGGAACCATCTTCAAGAATTATATCACTTCGGATTCCTATCGCACGTGTTAGCTCCCTTGCTGCACTGAGCAGTAGCAGCAATAAAGTTAAGTCCAACAAAGTAACTCTTAAAAGACTGCAACAAGGAAAGAAAATGATAAGCAGTACATCTCAGAAGGTAGCTAAACCATGTCCATATAACAACAGTTTATTGTACATAACATTATGTAAGTAATTGTGAGTATTTCATGAAAACTGTTTATTGTTTTATTTCCCAGAAGGAATTTCCTACCAACCCAAAAAAGGAAACTGTTCCTTCATCTGATAAGAAGTCTAAGGATAAAGCTTCAAATAGCAGCGCCAAAGATAAAGATGATGAAAGCACCAAGAAAGGGAGGAGCCTGAGGTCGGGTGATGTAACGCCTGGTCGGCTGACAAGAAGTCGGAATACCAGCAGTAAAAAATGAAGTTTCGGAGGAACCAGAGGAGGAATCATATATACAAGAATAGTAAATATCATACAAGAAAAATATAACTAATATATGATCATTAATGCACTTTAATTTCAAACAATTTTATTTGGGGGATTTGTTTAAACAAACCAAGTTTCTTAGTGTAAGATTCTCATTTAACATTGGTTTTTTAAACCATTATTGTAACTATTATAAAAATTGGAAGCTGAACGAAATGAATGAATGATGTGTTAATAATTAAGAACACATTAATATATTGATATCTCATTTTCAACATTTTTTTTGTAGATTCAAGAACATAACCTAACCCACTACAGAGGTTATTACTAGTATTACCTATATGGCAAATTAAAATATATGTATAATATATAGTATATCTGCGTAACAACGTAAAAATTGTATAGTACGTCAAAATATATTTCGACTCTAAAAAGAACTATTTTATATGATGTTTCAAAATGATGATGGTGAATGTAAATTATTTTCGAAAGTAAAAATATTGTTGTTATTATTATTATTTTGTTGAATTCAAAAACGAAAATAAAATAAAAAACAATTATAACAAAGTGGCTTGCGTTTTATTATTTAATTTATTTCTACTATATTTTTCATACATATGTTTCACACCATAATAAACAAGTGTCTAAATTAAAATGCATAGAACTAGAACGACAAACTATATTATAGTTACCGTTACCTCCAGTTGTTTATTAGTTCATTAGTGGTACCTGTTGAAATAGTTAATTTCTGAGTTTAATTTTCATCGTGTAGTGGTGTTTCGTCACCACAACTTTCTACCATACTGCGAGGACTGAAATTCGTCCTTGGCGTGGACTTCAAGGACTCTCGACCAGAACGAGGAGATTTGTTCTGAATGTAATTGTGAGCTGAGGACAGCTGCTTTGTCTAAATTAAAAAAAAAATTGCATGATAAGATGTCGTAAAATGGAATTTTACATTTCAAAATCTTTATTTAAGTACATATTTTATCTACCTTTTGAATTCCTTCATGTATCACCTGAGCCGCACTTCTAGTTGTCTGTGGCGACTTACCAGGAACCTTTGAGGGTCCTCCAAAAACGCTACCTGCTCCTCCATATCGAGCGACTACACTGCTTGCAACAGATCGACTTTGTGATGGCCAAGCTGGAGCCCCCTTTTGTTGGGAAGATCTTGCATAGGCTTCAGCCGCTTTTCTCCAATCCAGTGGACCCTCACTTGAGTTATTATGATCCCTGCTTCCACTGCTAGACCTGTGCTGTGAAGATCTTGCATGCTGAGGTGTCTTATTGTACCCTGGCGTTACTGCACTAGGATGTGCAAATCCACCCGAATTACTTGCATGGGCTTGATTTGATGGTGGGAACCGTGGGGTCTGACCGGACTGATAGGGTGTCTGATACGGGGTCATGTACGGAGTCTGTGCAGTTGGTGTGTACGGCTGCAGAAGAAAGTAGAAATACAAAGAAATGTTAAACAATGAAATATGAAAATGCACAATTTATTAACTTGTGTTAAATTACGAAATGGCTTACCGTATGAGCCGTAAATGCTGAATAAGGTGTAAGGGCTTGAGCAGGTGTAGTGTAATGAGGGGTTGTATGATGAGTTGGAGCAGGATTAATGCTAAAGTGGCTCTGACTTGGAGCACCTACTCGACTCACACCATCGTTGTAACCAGGAGTAGTTGCATAACCTGGAGTTCGACTGGCATGATTTTTGGGTGTTACCAGCGGCATGTTTGCTGGTGGAGGATCCCGGTAATGCTCCTTAAACCATTTCAGCAACTGATTCATCGAATCAAAATTCTGCTGTCTAAATCGGAAGCCGTCAGGAGTTACCGTGACAAACTCATGGGCAGGTTTGGCTCTTGGAAGATAACTCAGAAGGAATTTCCCTGGATATTCTTTACTGGCTTGGAGAAAGTAGTGGATTTTATTTGCATTTTTCGCTTTTTCTTCAAGTAAATATTCATCTGCTCTTTGTCGACTTCCGCCCAGTGTGGTAATAAAATACTTGAAATTGATGAGGTCTCTAGCGTGACTTGCCATGGGATTAACATAACGAGCAATGATTTCATCAAGATCCTCGAACTCGTCATTCCCAATCCACAAACTTTGACCCAGGGAGAATGCGTTCTCTTTCCCTTCTTCTCGCACATCAATGTGCTGATATACATTATCAGCAACTTTCCACGTGACAGTCAAATGATCTGCTCCTTTACTTGAAGGTCTCACAATGACCTCTCCTTGATCCATAGTTTCCATTATTTTCTCAGCCTCTCTGAATGAAATGTTTTTGAAGGATGGATGAACAATGACACGTTTAATGTACGTTTGCCTTTGCTTAACTTTTCTGGCGTCGTCATCCTTCTTCGTGTCCATGTCTTCTCTGTCTTGGTCGTAATAAACATCCTTCTGTGGTCTCCACTCACCCTTATTATCCATCAAATCTGAGGATCTTGATGTGCAGTCTACTTGGAATCGTTCCACATCAATTTTCACAACCCTGCAATGAATGGTCTGACCTCGTTTCACGCGCTGATCCGGATTGGTGACTTGCTTGTCGGAGAGCTTTGTGATAGGAATAAATCCACTAATTCCATTGTCTAGTCGGATTCTAACTCCAGTTGCCTGGCCTGGACAAGCACCAGCGTCAAAGTGAGCCCACACTTCAGACAGATCTGGGAAATCGTTTTTACCACAGAAAGCACACTGCCACATTCCAGTAGCCTCGTTCTTAATGGGAATGGCGTTATCTAGCTGATCCCCTTGGGGTTTCTTGTGAGAAATACCAACAACAGTTGCTGTGATTAACTTGCCAATGTACAAGGTCTCTGGAGTTTCCTTGGTAAGCATATTGAATACTTCTTCCGCGTTGGGGTTTTCATATCCAGTACGAAGATCCTTGTAGCGGTGATTCAACTCTGCACGAATATCGTACAAAGTTATACTTTTATTTCCGAACCCCTGGCGCTCCAACTCTTCAGCGAAGGCATCCAAATCAAGATCTTTTAGTTTCTCAGGCGATTCCAGAATTTCCTCCAAGGCGCTGGCAGGGTTGGCATCTTCATCATCATACTCTAGTGCGTCGACTGCCATTTTTCGGGCCCACTCGTATGTTTCAGGATGAACACGAGAGCCGTCTAGAACCTCAACGTAGGATTCAGTACTGTCGCCCAATGAATTCGTGTCAATTTTTATGAAGCCACTGCAATTGATGAAAATCTTTGGACCCATATGACACGCAGTAATGAGTTGTGTTCGATTCTCTAGTCGTTGGTTATTCTGCTTCAGGATTTTGATTAAGGCAGTAGCTTTACGGGGGCCAAGTCCGCACGCAAACTGAATAAGGTTTGCTGTATACGGATAGGTTATGGCCCTATTAACATCCACTCCAATTTCATTCGTCCTGTTTATAAATTCCAGGTACAAATGTTCCAGTAGTTCGTCCTTGGGAACGTGATCCTGCAGAGAATGGAACCTTACGCACAGTATTTCTTCATCCGCGGTGCATAGTTGAGAATATTCAATCAAGGGATCTTGCATACGACGGCCCAGTGAAATGGCTTGTCTTAACAATTGAGGATATTCACGGAAGTCAGTCTATTCAATCACGAAAAAAATACACAATCAATTAATCATTACATGTACTGCACTTTTCAAAATTTGAAATTCATTTAGCAATGTATAACTGTACTTACCGTTGCTTTAATAGAATTAGCATACACCTTTGCCAACTGGTTATCAACAATCTCTACAATAATATTTGGAAAGGCATCTTCATTCACTAGTTCAGTGATTATCCCCTTGACATCCTGATGAATCATCTGGGCCTCCCGTGACTCACCCCCGATCACTATCAAATGAGGCTTCTTGTTACGAATGAAGTTTTTGATGGCGACGATATCTGCCTCTTTCTCCTGACGGTCAGTCTCCCGGAAAGCATTCTTACTTTTGATAATATTTTGCAGTCTTAAATAATCGGAAGGCTCTCCATCAGGATTGACGAGACAAGCGAAGGAAGCCTGTTCGTAGTCAGGAACATAGGCAATACCAAGGACGCGAATACCTCGTCCAGTATCCCATTCTTCCTCATCCTCGTCAGGGAAGTTAACTTCGTACGGGGCAATCTAAATAAATAATTATTTAATCAAATTAATATAAAACTAATATAAACTTATCTGTAATCATTCAATACTGTCTTGATTCATTTTTCAAATACCTTGAGCCAATTGTACAACTTGTTACAACAAGTCTTGAGCACATGCTCCTTCGATTCCTCCGCTAATTTAGCCCGTAGCTCCTTTCGTAAAATGGGGTACAATAACTTTTCAAATGCGAACTCAATACATTCGCCACGAAGTGTATTCCAGTCTTGTACGTTTTTGCTGAACTCGTCCTTCGTAAATAACAGCTTTACTTCTTCAATGTAACTGGGGGAGGTTATGCCCTTAATTTTATCCCCAAGTTGGATAGTAAGTAAACGATCCTCTTCAGCTAAACTGAGTTTCATATATTGATCCCCTGTAAGGTCTCTAACGGGTTTGTCCCGAAGGTACTTCATCCTTTAAACCGAATAAAAATATATACTGCGACACATTTCTTTACGACTAATTTATTCATAGAATAATAGCAAAAAGTGTTAAATTAATTTGCACTGTACTTACGTGAAACAGGGATGCGCCTCGTCGATTTCCTTTTGCCCTCTCTTGGTAGGAAAACAACTTATGGTAGCCCGCTCGAAGAAGACTTCTCGAACACAACGCCTTACAATTGGTTCGCGTGATATTTCAGTTGCCATCATGAACTTTGCTGCTTTGAGTACTTCCTCAGGCTCTTGCAACTTGGCTGAGCACATTTCCTTTGCAGCCTCGTAAGGATCTGTAGGATACTGATCCACCTCATGACGCTGATAATTATCCCGCAAGTTCTCCGCAAACTTGTCTGGAGACAGACCAAACTTTTTCACGAAGGTCCCCACGCTTAGCTTCTTACACATGCCGTAAGCCCCACTGCCAATCTTTCGCTTTATAGTGGATTCCTCACCAAACCCCACATCCTCAGGCTCATCTTCAGGCTCGATTTCTGGGGGCGGTGCATCTTCTCCACCTTCACCATCCGCTCTTTCAGCTGCGGCCGCTGCTGCAGCTGCTATTGCGGCGTCCCTAGCTCTTTGTCGCTGTTCCCTTCGCTTTCTAGTAAGCCCTTCTTTCATCGCAGGCACCTCCTCTCCATAGTACAAGGTAAAGAACAGGTACATATCCTTCAGCTCATCCGCAGTTTTGATAACTTTAATTCTTTCCAAATCGTCATCTGTGATGAGTCTCATACTGTCTGAAATTGGGTCGTCCGGATGAGCCATAATGAGATCCGTTTGATGCTCACGCATATTTCCGAACAAGTCAACTAAACGACTTTTTCTGTTCTTCAGTGAACAAAATTTGGCATCCAACCGATAAATCTTCCATAAATCATTGATGCTCAAATCAGGAAGCACATACTCCTTGCGATAAAACGCTATGAAGGGCACCTCAAACAATTGATTCCTCATGAATTCCAAGGCTTTGCGGATTTTAGGGATGATTTGAGGTTTCACCTCTTCTTGAGGTTTTTCTACAGCTGGACCTGGTGTGGCCGCACCAGCTGGTTTCGGTTTGGATGGTGCACCCCATTCCTCCTCATCCCAATTATCTTCCCCCACCACAGTACCTGCAGGCCTAGGAATCGGAGCTGATGCAGCGGCCCCAGCAGTACCACCGGTCTTTGCCCAGTCATCATCATTTTCCCAGTTTTCGTCACCACCGACAGGACCAACTGTTGTTTGTGCGGGTGCAGGTATGACGGTCTGTTTGTCCCAGTCATCATCCCAATTTGCCTCTGACTCCACAGGGGCAGCAACAGAATCTGGAACTTTTTGCACTGTAGCTGCTTTCTTGGCAGCGTCTCTCGTAATAAAGGCTGCTTTGTAAATCCACTCAGCTTCTTCATCCAATTCCTCATCATTTGCTGGGGTAATTGGAACACCACGAAGTTGCATTCTTTCAGGAATATCTTGACTCCTGATTTTATTATCTTCATCTGTGAATCCTGCCCTTTCCAGTTCATGGGGCTCGTATATCTCATAAATCGATTTCACCTTCCGACGCCGACGTGGCGTTTTCTTTTCACGACGAACTGTTCTACCCTCCTCATCTTCATACTCATCTTCCTCTTCTTCATCCTCCTCTTCATAATACTCATCTTCATATTTCTCAAAGTCATCATAATCGAAATCAACACCAAAAATATCTTGTGCTTCTTGTAATGTGGCGTCTGTGAAAATTGGTTTCCGCTTCCGCCTGTTATCTTTCAATGGACGACCCTCATCATCAACGATGAAATCATCTGTCTCGGAATATTCCCCTTCTGACTCTTCAGATGCATACTGGCCAGGTGTTTCTTCACGAATTGGTTCTCTCCGGTCTTCTTCATTATCACTACCCTCAAAAAGTTGATTAGCGATCGCCTCACGATCTTCCCCTTGATCCTGAGACTCATCTTGATCTGAGTCGTCATCCTCAATTCGTTTCAAACGCTTAAATTTTTTCTGTTCAAATAATATGATGAAAACAACTCATTACGTTTCTTGAGAACTACTTTCACGATAAACCTACATATTTTACTTTTGCTAAAACCAAGTGTAGTAAATCAGAAACACTTACGCGTTGGACTTTAACGCCAAGATTTTCTTCGATAAGATCATAGTCATCATCCTCCAACCTATCTGACAATTCGTCCTCATCATCACTCTTTTTCCTCTTTCTTGAACCGTCCGACCCTTCATCTTCACTGTCGTCCTCTTCGATAGGGTTATCATCAATCAAATCGTTCACCACTTGTCCATCATCTATAACCAATGGGAATTTATTATGTAAAGATAACGTTTACCCGAACAAAATCCTGACACAATTGAAACATTTTATATTTTGAAACATTACCTTCTTCGTCCTCCTCATCTTCATCATTTTCTTCATCATCGCTGACCTCCGCCTTATCGTCAATCATATTCATGTCATCGTCATCCATGTCTGCTGTTTACAGAGGTAACTTAACCAAGGAAATTACTGGTATAATTAACTAAAATTTAGCCGCTAAATTTTTTTTTATTGTCCTAAAAATAAGTTAGACGGTAAATATATTTACTTAAAAACTATAAAAAAATAATGATGTAATAACCCTAGTCTTAACTAACCTTAACCTACGCTTATCAACTAAAAAAAACTAATTAAGTAACCACTAACCCTTAAAATAATTGTTTAAAATGGTTGTGGTCAGATGTCTTGAGAGGTGACTTGTTTGCTGCTTTAACACAGACAGTACACAGAACGGCAGCGTAATGGTTTAAACATGTTACTCAAAGCGGTACTCTATGACACCATACCGGGTGCACAGCATAGACATTGAACATGGACAAGACTGCATTCATTCTGCAAAAAAAACAGTGAAACTCTTTATCTATCTGACTGCCTGAAACATGTACGTCAAAAAACGTAACTGTTTTGTTGGTTCTGCTCTGCTGTCTCTGTCGATGTAACATGTGTGTAGGTATTGAAATTCAACAACAACGTTCTAAATACGCTTGGGAAAGTTCACCATCACAAACAGAGGTAGAGTTACAAACAAGAAAAGAGTTCAAACAAAACCAGCTACAAAAACTATCAACCCCAACCACCAAATCATTTTAGCTTTTCGTGAAGATGAATTCATACGACTTAATGATTCTTTAATTAGTTTTTAGTGAAGTAATTTTAAAAATACAGAGAGGTAGGTGCCCAATATTACAATTATTTATGTACAAACTTGTTGAAGTTATTACTTCCACAATCTCTCCGTCGTGCCGTAATTAGAGCCAAGATAGTTAAGAGAAACCATTGTGAAATTACGTAATCCTAGTCCATGCCTGGCTTAAAAGGTATGTTTAAAAAAACAATGGTTAACAACTTCATGCATATAATGGTAAATGTATTGTTATATATCATGTTGGTATTGTGGTATTATTATTAGCATATGCTTGGGAATATTCCATGCGCCTTTCTCTTGATTTATCACGTGATCTTGTTCAGTTGTAAGATGATCAGTCATTATGTTAACTTTAAAATGCGACACCTTACTAGTATGTGCTTCCATTGTATTGCAATTTTGGTTATTAGAGGGTCATAAATTCAGATTTTCATATGAAATTGTGTCGGAGAGGAAAATGCATGTGGC
>JAQFZG010005065.1:0-10860 GCA_034695465.1 Entomobrya nicoleti
ATGAAGACCGTTTTAGCACAAATTGTCTGAGAAAATCCACGGGGTCGCTCATAATTTCGGTAGATTGCCTGACATCTGTAAATATGAAAGGTAAGTTGACCATGAAAACTTAATCATTCGTTATTTTGTTCAGTGTTATATTTTTGGAACTAAACTTATCCACAGGAAGTTTGAAGAATATTGCTGTAAGCTTACCTGTCAAGAGAGATTGCAGCTAAGCTGTAGGCAGAAGCGCACACAGAGACTCCTTGAACATATGCCACAGCTTTGCACATGAAAGTACCAAGTATCCAAGCTGTAAATGAAACCAAAATAATGACCTTGAAATAAAGTGCATCTTGCCGTCATGCGTGATCAATCATCACAAATCACTTGTTAGAACAAATGAATTGCAAGGAGGAAAATAATTAAAGACTTACGAGCAATAATATTTGCGAGTAGTGCTGAAGGTACACAAAATACCACAACGAGCAAGTCAGCAACGGCCAAATTCATGATAAAAATATTAGTCACATATCTCATTTGAGGACGTAGTAAAACGACCAATATTACCATTAAGTTCCCAATCACCCCAATAACCAAAATTAGCAAGTAAGCTGCAATAAGACTGATTGTCCATCCCCAACCATGTCTCATGTACCTTTCGTCAAAAATATTCCACCAACTTTCAAGTAGAAAGTCTGCATTATGATACGTTTCATTGGAAAGTTGCACATCACTTTCACTTGTGTACGTACCATTTATTTCTACATAATCCTTTGACAATAAAGTGGTTAAAGTGGCAAAGTCTGACCACTTGGTTGTTATTGATGGATCAAATGAACTGTTCCTTTCGGAATTCCTTATAATCTGTAGATATTCATTATAGCTGGTGGTAATATTGAAAGAAATTGCCACGGAAAGATATTGCCACGGAAAGATACCTGAAGGGCACCTAAAAAGGTACTCCCTTCAAAGATTCATTCATGTAATCACAAGCAGGTGGCACACATACTCCGTTTACGTTCTCTGATAGGAGTTTTGACCCGAAATAAAAAATATCGGTAATCTCATACCCTAATGCATTGCAGATCGTCAAGTTTTATCTAAAAATATGTCGCCTTCATATTAATTTAAATGAAAATGCACGCTGGTGGGGGGACTGGTGGGACCCTGTTCTGGAACCATTGTAAGTTTTCTACATGGAAACTGCATTGTGTCATTGTCATATAGTTCATATGAATTACAAAAAAAATCAGAAATCTCCTTCCTCAACTCACATTTCAATTCCATCATTTTTTTACTTATAATTCAGAAATTCTGAACATTTCTACATGCAGTTCACAGTTCCACTTTCATCGTTCTGATGTCCACCATTAACTTTCTACCACCAAAATTTGATCAAGTTAATTAAAAAAAATATTATACATACTACTGACTGCAAAACCATGTTATGCAATGCGCGTTTCGTTTTTGCATGCATTTTCTATGAAACTTGCTCAATATAGCTACAATGTTTTGATGCGATACTAGTGGTAATACTGAATACTGATTTACTAATATTCTATAAAATCGGGATGACAATTTCGTTGAAGTATTTTCATTGAATCTAAACAATTTCTTTTCCTTACAAGTTTTCTGCATAAATTGTTTACTTCATTTTATCAAACAATGCATTGCATACTTTGTGGCAGGCTGCAGTTACCTGATGAATGAGTTATATAACGCTTCCCCATTGTACATATCCTACTCATTCGTTGTTGTCGCTTTATTACTATTTCGGCATGTAAGCAATCGCAAGATTTCTGCTAATTAGAAATTAACCTTCTCAATACTTACCAAATTTCAACGACGAGTAAACGAATGCATACTTTTAATTGTCACATATACGTCATCATTCAATGAACAATAGTACTGTTCCAAGAAATAAAATTTAGTTAAAGTCTTAAAAACTCGGTCAAGCACAACACTTCCATCAGAAATACTACACAGTCGAAGCAGTAACAACACAGTAACAGTCGTCGCATCATCATTTCAACGCAATTCAAAAGTTCATTGTGTCTAGTACGTTTGTGATTTAACTTAAGAGTAAGGTGACTTTCTTAACAAAAAATATATAATGGAAACTGCATGTCAAGTTCCAGAATCCTTAAAATTTGCGACAAGCATTTCTATACCAGAGGGCTTTAGAAACATCAAATCTCGCAGGCCTAATCTAAACGTAAATGATCCTAAATCCGTTTTTGGCAAAGTTTCGAAAACACTAACCAACAGGAAAGATTCCACATTAGAAGAAAGGCGGTATTTGCATTTGTTTTGGCAAAACTCAAAGGTAGTGCTAATATTTATACACGTTATATATATTTTTTCTCGCAATTTTAGGTTCTTAATTCAAATATTTAAATGATTTCATTGTTAATATATTTGCAGGAAAATCTCCTACATCAACCCGTTGTGTCTAAAGCCTCTAGGAGAGAAAATAGAGATAAGTTGCTAAAAAAGCAAGTTAAGGTTTGTGCAATAAAATATGAATAATCATAAGATCATAAAAATTTTAATACATGTATTCAGTAGTCCAATATTAATTGCAAATTTCAGGAGTTGAAACTCAATTTGAAAGTGGACATTGCAATTGAGAAAGCTCTCAAAAGAAAAGAACGGTCCAAAGACTCGGTAAGTAATCCAATGCTACCTCAATACATACAACTTGTAATTCCTCGCGTATTAAAATTATACTGTTATCACAGGATATTCATCGTACTGCGAAGAAGACAACTGCAAAAAAAGAACAATCTATCTATCTCAATTCCACAAATGAAAATGGTCAACAGGCGGCACATACCTCTAATGAAATATTACCAAATGATCCCCATCTAGTTAAAGTGAGTAATCAGTTAGTCAACGTAAAATCAACATATTTATATATGTATGCAAGTAAATTATTAATTGTGTATTTCAGAAGGGTGGAATTCGTAGAAAAATTATTCACCAACTAAGAAAACACACCAATGTAAAGCCAACTGACAAAAAAGCAACGCCGAGTGCACCGTCGCAAGGAAGCATTTGCCCAGCATTACCTAATGAATTCAATGGAGACACCTGCACTTCCCAGAATCATATTTCATCTGGGTCAGAGAACAACGAGCGATTCACACAAGAGTCAGATGACAAAACTCCAACGCCGAGTGTACCGCCATTGGAAAATATTTATCCATCATTACCTACTCAATGCAATGGAGACACCTGTGCTTCCCAGAATCGCATTTTATCGCAGTCACAAAACAATGAGCAATTAACCCAGTGGGATGACGAGTTTGAGCTACTGTCAATATTAAGTAACCTTGCTCCTACATGCAATGCTAACAATTCTCAGCCAAATATTTCCATCAATGACCTTGAAAACCTCAGTCAATTACAACGTGACGAAAATAAACTTCAGCAAATAATCCGTGCATTCAACAAACAGGTTGAAGTTTATCCAACGTACCCGTGCCCTATATGCAGAAGGAAAGTATATACATTTCGCTGATGTGTACGTAACTACACGTTTACAAAATATATCATTGATCAGATGCGGAAAAATGATTTCAATGATTTTGAAGTTGGAGAGAAAGTATGCATATGTCGGAGATGTGCTGAAACTTTCAGCAGAAAAAAAATTCCTACAATGATATATATGAATGAGATGGAGATGGAGGCGACGCCAGAATGCATTGCAAAATTAACTGATATGGAGCTACGTCTAATCAGCCAAGTGAAGCTGTTTATGAAAATATACCATTTATGCAAAGGCCGTGCCCAGCAAGCATTAAAAGGAAGTTGTATTCATTTCCCACAGAGCGTTGATCAAATCATTGAGCAACTACCATTAAGTCCGGACAAATCAGATATCGTAATTGTGAACGAAACAAATCAAGCTGGTGAAATTTTGCAAGAATTTCAAGTACGAGGGAAAGAAATATATGACGCTCTTTATTACTTGAAACAATATAATCCGTTGTATGCCAATATAGATATTGCAACAATACCGGATCGTGACCTACAAATAAATCAATTAAATGGACAAAATGGTGTGGATAATAACGTTAACATTGAAGTAGCTCGTTTTCATGTACTTTCATAGCCTTCAACAGGATATGTTGAAATTGATGTTAATCGATCAATATTAAGAGCTAAAATTCACCAAGGAACATTGGATGTTTTCCCAACAGGAGGAAATCAATGCAGTGGCATGAGCGCCTGTGCTGTTGCACATGCCTTTGTACAACCTATTGGAACTTGGAGCTCACATGACCTTGAGAATATTCTTTTTTCCGGTGACCGCTGCCTGGTAGAGATAGAAATCTTGAAGCATTGGAACTCAATGGAGTCGTTACCTGCTTTCAGAATCTACAAATACGCGTAGAAATAAATACCGATATGATGTATTTCGGAATGTTTAATGGAAATCAAGGAGATGACATAACAAGACTTCCTACATCATTACAACAATTTATTAATTCAGAATATACTTCGTCAATCTTAACTGCTGGAATATATTGCATGGCATTAGTTAAACTAAACGAAAAGTTGTATGTGTTTGATTCTCATTCAAGAGGAGAGAAAGGACATTATTCTGAAGTCGGTAGCGCATGCGTCACATCATTTAAATATGAAGTAGCGCCAGCCCTGATTTCTACAATGGTCCATCGTAACTGCAAACCTGGTAAATACCCCCCAAAAGAAAATATTACTGCAGCAGTTGAACGACGATTCTCATACCAAATCCGACCAGTCATTTGTAGTTACGAAGGAAATATCGACGAAAACCAACAGCCAACACAGAACAACGAAGTTAATGCTGATGGAGAAAACATAGAGAATGCCCAGAAAACTCAACAAGAAGCGCACTCAAGTATTCCAGCACAAGCTTTAGGAAATCCAAACAATATGATGCTTGATTGCGTAATAAGGGCAGATGAACCACGAGAACCAGAATTACAAGAATACATAGAATCATGCAAAAAGAACGTAAATGCTGTTCCTGCCGTTGAGATTCGCAGACAAAATGGACGTCCACTCTATTCAAATAAAGAAAAACGATTAGAAGAACTAGCATTCGTAAAAGCTTTTCCCCATGGAAGAAACGGCTACGAAGAGGAACGAAAACTCAGGATAACTCCTCTCGATTATTACCAATCAAGAATAATGAGTTCCAATACTAATTTCCAAACTAACGAGTATTTGTTTTACGCTATGAATCAAGTTGAATCACATGCTTTACAACAAAAGATTGCGGTGTGTGGCAATATGGCGACAAACAATGGAGAAGGGTCTGACAGTAATAATCTCCCAGGATTGGAAAATGTTCACTTATACATGCAAGGTATTAGGGGAAGTGGATCGTACTGGCGAAAATACACCAATGATGTACTTTCCATGATAGAGCAACTTGGAGTACCAACATTCTTTCTTACAATTTCGTACGATGATCTAAATTCTACGGACTCCCTAACTGCTCTGTGGAAAGCAAAGTACGGTAAAGATGCGGAATTGCCGTCTGATCCTTCTGAAATGCCATACCAACAGCGGAAGGATTTGCTAAATAATTATCCCGTGGCTGCAGCGAGGCACTTTAATAATAAGGTTAACGTCATCATGAACTTGATAAGAACAGAGGGACAATACCTTTTTGGAGCAAACGTCACGGACTTTACTTACCGCATAGAGTTTCAAGGACGAGGATCTCCTCATGTGCATGCTTTATTATGGCTGGATGCTGACAAGAATTATAATACACCCGACGGAATAAGTTTTATAGACAAAAACATAAGCTGCTCACTAAATGTTAGCTACAAAGATCTAGTGATGCGATATCAAAATCATGCGCATAGAAACACATGCTACAAAAGGCATAACGATTGTAGGTTTGCGTTCCCACGTAAATCTTCAGCTACCACAAAGGTACTAGATGAAGAAGAAATTGCAAAAAATCATGGTCGATTTGTGGAACTCAAACGCACACTTGAGGAAGTTATGGTAAATAATTATCATCCTAAGCTGCTTCAAATTCTACGCTGTAATATGGATATACAGTTAGTAACTGGATGCAGAGCAATTGCCTACTACGTCGGAAAATATATGAGTAAAGGGGAGCCCAATTATCTTAGGGATGAAATCCGGAATATAATCAAAACTTTTAAAACTGACTCCAAATCATCGTACTTTGAACGAGCAAAAAAGATTGCAAATCTAATTATCAAGCACAGAGAAATTAGTGCTCAGGAAGCAGCATGGAGGTTGACTCATTTACCATTGAGAAAAAGTTCCAGAGCAACTATATTTATCCCAACTTATCAACCTCAAAATCGAATAAGGCTGGTCCGAAAAGACACTTTACTATCAGATAAGCCAGAACTTGGGTTAAATATAATTGACCGTTACATGAATAGACCCGTCGAGTTAGAGAATCTTTCACTCATTGAGTTTGCAGCATGGTGGCGACCAAAACGAAAGACCAACAAGGATGACGATGATGCCGATTTGATAGAGGACGAGGAAGAAGATATAGTAAATGAGGTTAATGGTGAAGCTGAACTACTTAACAATAAAGGAAGAATTGTCAAACGAAGATTTCATTGTGTTGTGAGATACCCAAAGTTTAAGCCTGCTGAGCAACAAGACGATTACATGTACAGTTTGATGCTGCTTTATCGCCCATTTCGAAGTGAAACTTTTACTGAAAATTTTCAATCAATCAAGGATGCATTTATGGCTTTGCAACGTGACTTCCGAACAAATTAGGACGACCCACTTATAAACCCTGAACTATTAGAACAAGTTAATGCAGTTCTTCTCCAGCTCGCCAGTCCTGATGAAAATGATGGCGGCGATGAAGAAATCAATGAGAATTATAATATGTTTTTTGAAGAAGACGGTGAGCCTGTTTATGAGCAAGACATTTTTCAGCCTGTACAGCAGGAAAACGGGTACGATGCAATAGTACAAAAACTGAGTTCAATGACTCCCGAACAACGTCGGGTGTTTGAGGAAGTTCGTACTAGACTTCGAACGGGAAATTCAAACGACCAGCTGTTGCTCAGCTGCCAAGGCACAGCAGGGACAGGTACCCTGGATAAACCCCTTCATTTCAAATAATTACTATTAAATGCAATGTTATTTATAAATATCACTTTTTTAATTTCAGGTAAAAGTTACCTGATATCATGTTTGGACTATCTTATCAAAACTCTTCATCCATCCAAGGAGAGAGCTCTAGTTAAGGCAGCTCCCACTGGAGTAGCTTCGAGGAACATTGGCGGGGTAACTTTGCACAAAGCATTCTCATTGGGCGTAGAGCAACATGGATTAGCCCAATTTTTTAAATTGGGCGGCCGTACACTGCATGAGAAGAGGCTTATGTTTAAAGATGTGGGCTACATAATCCTAGACGAAGTAAGCATGATATCATATCAAGTACTGCGTATGATCAGCATGCGACTTGGAGAAATAATGGGAAACGACCTTCCGTTTGGGGGCCTTAATATATTGATTTTCGGGTAATTATTGTAAACATTTGTTTTACTTGTATTTTTTCAAGTTTTCGGTATAAATTATCTAATGTATGCTATTTATTTATGTGTTCTCAGTGATTTGTGCCAGCTCAAACCGATTCGTGGGAACTGGTGTTTCAACCAGCCTGAATACTTCTCACACGAAACGCACTTGTGGAGGCTCTTTCGGTTTTGTGAACTAACTACTGTACTTCGACAAAGAGAACGAGATGATTTTTTCTATGCCCTTCAAAAGTTAAGAATTGGTACTCTGCTACGACCTGACATTGATGTGCTTCGACGACGACTTCTTAATCCGGCATCCCCTAACTACCAAGAAATGTTAGCTGGGTCATCAGAGTCACTTCATCTTTACCCAAAGGTTAAACAAGTGGACTTGTATAATGGCTTGAAGCTGGACGAAATCAGTAAGGCTGGTGTTCGAGTTTACAATGCCAACTCCATTGATACGTTTGGAAATGGATTTCGATTTGGTCAACGCGCGCCTTTAGATCTACTTTATAAGGATGTACGAAAATGTGCTGGTATTCCACATACAATCCACCTTGCAATTGGAACTAAATACATGCTAAAATGGAACATTGACCCTATCTCAGGCTTGGCAAATGGATCAGTTGGAGTATTGTGAGCGTATCAATGGACCGCACTTCGGCGGGATCAGTTACATGACGGCGACCTACCTGAGTTTGTTCTCATAGAGTTTGATGGAGAGATAGCTGCCAAACACTACAGCAATGTGCCTGGATTTGAACGATGTGTTGCAATACGACCGAAAACGTTCGAGTTTACTGGGATGCGTGGTACACAAATTTTTAGATATCAACTGCCAATTGTAACGGCATTCGCGATAAGTATACACAAATCCCAAGGACTTAGCTTGGATTCGTGCACAGTTCACCTAGGAAAGCATATATTTACTTATGGGTTAGCATTTGTTGCAGTGAGTCGTGTCCGTGCATTCAATGGTTTATATATTACGGATATTGACGAAAAGAAATTATTGGTGAGCAAGAAGAAAATCGGGCCATGTAGTCCAGAACCACTTAAAGAGTTGTATCGTTTGAAAATACTTGATTTCTTGGAATATGCTGAAATAGAAGTTGATTTGTTAGATGATTTGGTGAATTGGGTGATAGAGTATGTAATGTGCAAAGATTGTAAGGAATGGGTTTGTTTGTGCACATGTAAAAATAATTTTTTGAAATACTTTAATACGACCAATGTAATAAATAAAACTAATGGACAAAAACCATGATGAATCAATGAGAACGGCATCCAAGAAAGAAATAACGGTCATTGCGGCCACTTTGTTATCTTTTTAAATGTACTGCTACTTTACAAAATATACGGTGTCTCAAAATGTTTCACACTTTTTCGACATGATGACATAATTACAAGCTAAATAAAGTTTACTTTAAAAAAACTACTTTCAAACAATAATAGCTCCATTTGTACCATTATCGTGATTAGGTATTTTGTGGATAATATTTTCAGCTACTCTTTTAGCTAGGACATCTTCCATTCTCCTATTATCAAAAACATTTGCAACGTGCATAATTAATATACTCATTTTATGTGGTTTGGAAGAATAAGCACTTAAAGATGATATAGGTTACCTGGATATTTTCCTGTTTTGTATTTGATGCACACAACACCACGATAATAACAGCATAATCATAATAAGTCCAATAGCGAGGACCCCATATCTGCGGTAGTAAGTATATACTTATATACTGATATAAATACTTTCCGTTTACTATACTGATATTTAGTATATGTTTACCCAATAAAATAAATTTCATCTTTGAAGTTCTATATATTTATATATTTTCTCCCCTTCTTCTTCAATATTTTCTATCGGTGCAACAATTTCATCAATGATATCGGCGGCTTTATCAAGGGTTGACTCATCTTTATGAAAAAATCGCTGACTAAATTGAATGATATCCTCAGGATCAGAGTCTATTTACATTTTAAAAGAAATCTGATAACGTCTGTTTTCACTTAGTTTTACAATACTACCTAATTTGTGACAAGTTTATTCACATATGCATATGACAGAACTACTTACACATGATTTCCAGAGATGTCATATCTTCCATTGGTTTTGTGGTTGTACTCGCAACATAGTTTGTAAAATGACAAGTTATAAGTAAGAAACTACAAAATAAACTCTTTGTTGCACTCATTTTTATCAATAACTTAGTTGAAACAAGATTTCACACAAGATACAAAACACGTTTAATTTTATATTTTAAATCTCAGTTTATTAACTCAAAAACAATTAACCATATACTCAAAACAAAAATAAAAAACTGAATGGAAATTGTGAAAGAAGGGATTACTAAATATTACATAAATCTGTATGACAATAGCAGAAGTGAAACTTGAATGGCCAATCTTTCTTCTCACATTCCGTGGTAAGCTCTGCCCTAACCGTACACTTTCGGATGAATCTCCTCATTCCACTGCGTTCGACAGTCCCAGACACACATTTCTCCTGCAAAAAAATATTTAAAAAACATTTGTATCAAATTACGTCGTAAAATTAACCCATAAAAAACTAATTGATAGGTATATTTATGTGTCACAAACCTGAAGCACAGTGACGAACGTTTTTTGGTGATGACTCACATTGGTTTTCGAACGGTAGTCCTGGCTCGGTTATTTTCATTCCGGAATGACTAGTGCATTCATAACATTTGACACCTAAAATAGACACCAACAGATAAATACCATTAATATTTTGTAAATTTAATTTAAACACTTTAATATGCTTTGTTTTATAACTGAATAAGTCTTACCTTTTTCAACTCGAGCCGTAACATTTCTTCTGTGGATGTCGTAACATACCACAAACAACACCGCACACAGAATGGCAACCACAAGTGCTTTCCAAATATAAGGGAAAAATTTCACTGCTTTTTCTTTTAAAGTAGGTTGTGGTACTAGTGGTACTGATTTGTCAAATAAGTCCACCAATGACGACGATAAACTCAAGTAGCTCATTTTAATTGAAGTTAGAAAATTAGCTTCAGTTAAATATTTTAAAATATACTTGAATGAAATTTTACAATGAAATGTTCAAACCAAATGAGTGTAAAAAATGTCATGTCATGTCAAATCATATGTTAAACGCTTTTACTAAAAGAAAAATGTAAATATGACGCAGGTAAAATAGTATGCATGGTGATGATGAGATGATGCACATTTGTAAAAATGTAGCAGAATCCATAAGTGCATTTAAAAAGTAACAAAGTGGCCGCAATGACCGTTATTTCTTTCTTGGATGCCGTTCTCATTGATTCATCATGGTTTTTGTCCATTA
>JAQFZG010005066.1:0-10857 GCA_034695465.1 Entomobrya nicoleti
TTTATGTATACTGACACGTTGTTACACATGTTAGTAGTTATATTTTGCTGCTAATAAAAGTCCTAAACTAAACTAAACGAAAACGGCAAACTAATTAAATGAAGCTCAATCCGACATATTAAAACGGACATTTGAAAGAATCAGTTAAAAGTTCTAAACGGTTGAAAGTAAACATTATGCCAGTGAGTAAAATAAAAACAATTAATGCTCAATACTTTCTTTGAGTTTATATTAAATATATTGTGAGTAAACATTCTGGGGTAGGATATTTTTTTAAATTTAGTACTGAATGACGTCAGGTAAATACATCATTCTTAAGGGGAAATGCTGATTTTGATTATTTAAGTTTAGACTTTATGGATTTCATGTTAGATTGGAATATAATACACTAGTTTAGAAATATTAATAAGGTTTCGTTGTCATAAATAAAGCCATTTATCCATCTGGAGTTGAATATTTTACAAGTAAAAAAGTTAACCATAATTTTTCACAAATCGTTTACACGCTTAATTAAAAGTTAAATGAATTAGCAATCTTGTAAATTAAAACCACGCGGATTTGTTTACTGCTTGTTTAGGTATATTGCACGATTTTATGCAGTAAATTATATCCTGTTCAATTTCTAAAAAACTCGATTCTCGACGCAGCTTGTGTTCTGAAAAGGGTGACGATATAGGTTTCATGCTTCAAATACATTACCATTTCCAACAAAAGAAGAGTCATTCATAATGGTTAAAACAAATGTCCTTTCCGGCCTACTATGTGTACCAGGTAACACAGAGAACATATACAAACAAGTTTACATGCTTAGTAGTAGCTCGTCATACAAGATGCTTAAAAAATGTGGTCACATAAACCGTTTTACGCTATACATTCTGATGACGAGTGCATGCAAAACGTTATGCATTACCAATCATAACACGAGCAAGAGGAACAAGAACATGCATATTGAATGTACGTGATCCATGTCGACAAATGCACTATTTCATTTACAGCACAAGTGTATGTCCTAAAAATTGGTGTGTAGAAGTTAAGCATGTGTGTGTGTGATGTACGCACATCAAAGTTAAAATTCCTAAAGGTCTTGTCTATTTAAATGAAGTAAACCCAAATATCCTGTGCACTTAAAAATTAATAGTATACCCATCACCGTCGACGTGTGCAGTAGTTTACTTACATATCTTTAGTACGAATGCAATTTCTTTTAAACGAATGGAGCTTCTTTTTTATTTTAGAAATAGAATTTCTAAATTGGTTATTTGAATGGAATCTGAAACTGAATCATATCTCGGGTCACAATACCAGTAAAAATAAGTAATAATTCTATCATCAGGTCGAACCATCCATATCAGGTTTGAATTCGTAAAACTCTTGCAAATAAAAATAAATGCAAATTCTATAAGCAAATTGAGATGGCTTTCAAAACATTTCAGTGTAGTGATTGTGCAAAAGTATTTAGATTTAAGCAAGCCTTAGTAGCACATACCAAAGTTCATCTTGGAACTCACCAGTGCATATTCTGCAATAAATGTTTTAATAGCAAGCATAAACTTTTCATTCACTACCTACAACATGTAAATGAAAAGCCATACTCTTGCAAGTTGTGTGACAAAAGATTTGCAAGGAATGACAATTTGAAAATACATATTAATACGCACACCCAAGGGAAGCCTTTCAAATGTACTGTTTGTCTAAAGTCATTCTCTCTTGCAAAATATCTCAAAGCACACCACTTATACATACATAGTGAGACAAGAGAATTTAAATGTGAGCACTGTGAGAAAAGTTTCGCCACAAAAGGCATTTTGAAGAGTCACCTGAATCAACACCAAACAGAAACATCGTTCCATTGCAGTTTATGTAACCAGTTTCTGGGATCTCCTACTGCCCTTCAAAACCACGTTCAAGCACATACTGGAGAAAAGCCGTATCGTTGCCAGTTTTGTCTAAAGACATTTGCACTAAAGCATAGTCACAAGCAGCATGAAGATATTCACAATAACATTAAACGGTACGATTGCGCAGCGTGCGATAAAAAGTTTTCAGGTAAGAGTGATTTAAATAGGCACATGACAGTTCATACTAAATTGAAAGCCTTCAGTTGTTAATTTTGCGGAAAATCATATGCTGAAAGTGGTACCTTAAAAAGGCACATAAAGCGGGTTCATGATCAAATCAAGGAGCACAAATGTAATTTGTGCGGAAGACAATTCGCTGCGAAGGGACATTTAGTAGTTCACATGAGAGTGCATACTGGTGAAAAGCCATACAAATGTACGAAATGTTCTGCCGCATTTACAGATTCGAGCAAATTAAGCAAACATTAAAAAATTCACAAATAATTCAAAATGATAATGCGCCAGCCTATTGCTAAAAGCCAAAACATCAAAATAATCTTTTTATATGTTGATGAGGGAAATTCTAGTTGAGTATACTTTGAATTGTAGGACTTTTCCTATAGCTGCATGTTCAGCCCAATGAGGTTTTCGGAATGCGTATATAAACTTTAACACTTTAAATTATACTTGTGAAAAGTGACGTGTATTTTAGTTACCTGCTTCTTTATTTTTGTTATTTGTTTTCGTTAATTACAACTCAAATAAATTAAGCCGTAAATATATGTTGTCTATTGAATATGATACTTCGGAATTATACCATGTTTGTATAAAATTTTGCCGCATAGCTAATCGCTTCCTAATCCAGTTTATCTCAACACTCAAGAAAAAAATATCACAAAAAAATGTTTTCGTTTTTTTTTCAAAGCAAAGTCAATGAAGAGATGATTATCGGAATTTATTCACAATTGCTAAATATGCAAATTATTTCGTTTGAAAAAAATTAGTCAGCTGGATTTTTGCTATCCTAGCTGTGATGAAAAATGTGCTTTTAAAAGTATAAAAAATAAAAAAGTATAAAAAGTCGTAGTGGGAGTAGTTCTGATAAACATGAAGATAAGCAGAGGAGTAAAAAAGGTCAATTTGTCCACCGTTGGGTTATCTTTTATTAATGGCAGGGAGCCACACAAGAAGGACGAGGAGGAGATCGGTTAAATTTTGATGTGGGCGGAGGAAGCGACCAAAAGTCTGAAAGTCTGAAAGAGTCTGAAAGCCATTTCTGGAAATGATATGAGGTAAAGGTTATCAGTGTTGATAAGACACACAAGGTTGTTAAGCAATTTATTGAGTAAAAATAATTTTAATTGATTGCATAACTTTTTAATTGGTTATTTAAAATTATGTTTATTTTTTGGCTGATGTCTGCTCCAAGCTATCTCCAAGAAGCCCATCATCCTCCAAATCCACACGGAGTCCTCTCCAATCATTTTTGAACTTTGGAGGGTAAAATATTTTGATCGCGGGAGGATAATTTTAACTGGGTTATCGAAGTTTGATTGGTTGTGGTAGTGTTGGTTGGAGTGGTCAGTTTTTAGCTGAAAGGAAGAAAATATTAAATATTAATGGCTTTGTGCACAGGGTTTAGTAGTTTAAATTAGAAAAAATAATGTCCAGTGGTGTTTGTTAGAAGGGAGTTTTAACCAGAGTCATTAAAATGATTATAAGACATTTAAATGGGATCAAATAAGTTTTGAAAGTAATTCTTCGTCTTAATTTATAGTTTTTTGCTATTTTTTCAAATTTGATATTTAATCTAACCATATTTCTTTTTAATCGTCTCTTTTATTCACAGATGAGCTGTTGCCGAATCTGGAACAAATGGAAACGTTTAGGGGTAAAGAGAAATTAGAGATAGAGGAGGAAGGGCAGGAGCTTCATGTGAGGCAGAGTGTGGTTTAAAGGGTCAATTCAAGTTCTGAGCAGCTCAAGAGGTAGATCAAGGAGGCCTGCATTAGACTACATAATAGGTTGGTTATTTTTTGTTGAACTAATTATTTTTGTTTGTTTTTACTTAATTAGTTTAGTTTAATTAATTATGTTTAAGAATTTTTGTTTAATTTATTTAATTTTATTTGTTTTATTTCATTAAACTCGTATAAATTATTATATTTAATTATTTTTTTGTGTGATCAATTAATTTAGTTTGATAATTTTTTGTTTTATTAATTTATTTTAATATTTAGGCTTTATTCATTATGTTTAATCATTTCGACAAAAAAATAATTGCATTTTTATAAATTTAATAAGAAATTAAAAAAAAATATACATGACCATTAAATAATTTGTTTAAAAAAGTAAACCCTCTTATTTTTAAAATTAATAAACTATATCTCATTCATCCTTCTCGTTCTTCTACACTATTCCCGGACACATTGGCATATCTGATCCTCAATAAACGCCGTCACCAGCCAGTGCACTCACATAGCACTCCATCAGAAGTTTATCCAAATTCCTACAACAAAGTTCTTCTACTCTAATTACTTTAGTATAATGCCTTCTCCCCATCAATTCCACAATTCAAATACCACCACCTCTTAAAACTGTTTAAAAATTAACAATTAAAACCACTAAAATTAAATAACCTGAATACCACTTACAAAAATTTAATTAGCCATAGAAACCAACTATTACAAACTATTAAAATCCCAAATTAAAAAAAAATCAACAATTTAAACCTCAATTTAAAAAAAAGTTCACTGTTTAATATAGATGACCCTACGTTGAGGAAACGTATATCGTAGAAAGCAAATAATATCTAATTTAAAATAGTTTTGGATGCACTGCCGCCACAATAATACCATTAATTTTAAGAACTTGCACCACAACTGATAACGAACTTTACTTTTCACTAATTTGATGACGATAATGCTGGGTTTGTTGACAATGACGAAAAATTATTGGCAGGCCAGCTGACTTTGTCTTCAAGCTTATTTAAATGAATATCGACTTATTCGTCGTTTAAGGTCTCCAAAGATCCAATATTATCCCGCCCAGTAACTTTAATTAATTTAGAGCTATCATAATTAGTTACCAAAAATGGCTGAAAATAATTAACACCAATTACCACCACCACCATTAAATTTAATTGGTTAAATTAATTTAATTTAATTCAATAGTTCGAAAGTATCGCATTGGATTGACCACTTATATTTACGGCTTTATTAATTTGATTTGTAATTTACCAAAATAATAACAAGAATATAAAAGTATGCAACCATGTCACTTCAGAGAAGTATAATTTAAAGTGCTAAATTTGGGACAAAGATACTGATTGGGCTGAACATGCAGCTAAAGGAAAAGTCGTACAATTAAAATTATAGTCCGTTAGAATTACATACAATAACACAAAAATTCTGTTAATCCTTTTGATTACCTTTGCACGGCATGCTATTGCTTTTAGCAATAGGTTACGATTAAAATCTAAATTATTCGTGAATTCTTAAATGTCGACTTAAATGGCTTGCATCTTTAAAAGCAGCCTGACATTTAGTACATTTATATGGCTTTTCACCAGTATGCACTCTCATGTGGCAAACCAAATCTCCTTTCGCAGCGAATTGTTTTTCACACAAATTACATTTGTGCTCCTTGATTCGTCGATGAATCCAATTTATGTGATTTTTAAGCTACTATTTTGAGTAAAGGATTTTGCACACAATTCACATTTGTAGGCTTTCAATTTGGTGTGAACTGCCATGTGAATAATTAAATGACATTTGTTTAAAAACGTTTTATTACATTTTATGCAGTTATGCCGTTTGAAATCATTGTGAGTATCTTCATGTTGACGTAGACTACTCTTATGTCCAAAAGACTTGGAACAAAACTGACAACCGTAAGGCTTCTCTCCAGTATGTGCATGAATGTGGCGTTGAAGAGCAGTAGCAGATCCCAGAAACCGGCTACATAAACCGCACTTGAAAGGTGTTGTGGTTTGATGTGTATTCAGATGTCTTTTTAGGTCTGCTTTTCGCGTAAAACATTTCTTGCAATGCTCACATTGAAACTTTCGCATCCCACTATGAAGCAATAAATGCGTCTTTAGACTTCCTGCAGTAGAGAATGACTTTTCACAAACGCTGCATTTAAAAGGCTTCAGTTTGGTGTGTGTATTCATGTGCATCTTTAAGTTGCCATTTTCTACGAATGTTTTGTCACACAACTTGCATGAATAAGGTTTCTCATTAACATGACTCCGGTAATGAATAAAAAGATGGGACTCATGCCGGTATGACTTGTTGCAAAAGAAGCACATGTAAATCCCAAGATGGAGATTAGTATGTGCGCCTAAACTTTGTTTAGAATTAAAAACATTTTCACAATAACAACACCTAAAACTCTCGGAGGACATTTCAATGACGCTATATGACTATAGTTAATGGTCGTGAAATAATGACAAGTTAAACAGCAGAAACGACAGCTGTGTAGCTTCAAATATGATAATAAATTTAGTAGCTTTAGTTCATTTCGTAAGTGGCTAGATTTATAGTTCGGGTCTTGTTTTGTTCAGAATATTCAAACGAAGATTTTGGAGAATGTGCATTTGGTACCTGAAAACAACCCAAGTGAAATAATTCCTGCAAAAGTAACGAGTACAATTTTAAATAGCATTGAGGGCTATGTGTGCGATATCACTCTATTTGGTGGCTTTGTGCACTTCATTTGTGTGGCAGCTTGGTTTAAATGGCCTGTGTGAAATGTAACTTCATTGAATATGATGCAGATTAGTCTCTTCTAGTGAGATACACGCGTTCGCTAAGATATATTATAGTACATGATGCATACAAAAATTAAATGCAGACAATTGCGTTATAAGTGGATGAGTATTTTAGCCAACATCGCATACCTACAAATCCTATTATGTGGAAGTTCATTCCGTTTGGTTGATTTACAATTTGTAATGTGAGCTCAAATATTTACGTGTTAAGTTTGCACATGCCATCCAGTAATACATTAATAAATCTGACGTAAATTTAAGTAGGGAATGCAAATAATATGGGGTGGCTTGACTGTTTTAACACACTATGTGCGCGTGCATTTCTTAATGCATGTAAAATGTTATCCGTCTCTCAACATAACACACGTAGTAGGAATGAACATGCGTGTTGACTGTACTTGAACGGTATCGGCTATTGTACTTATTCATTAATCCATTTGACTGAATGTCATATATATATATATAAATAAGGAAAATATATCCAATTAACAAACGCATATGACAATAAGGTACCTAAATATCCCGTGATTTTAAAATCACATTGAATACCTACTTACTTCAAACTTTTGCAGAGTGGTATTATACAAAGTTAACCTTTCTAAGTTGTCGTACACAAAAGCATTAGATAACTCGATGCAAAAAATGGGATTGAGGGAATGATATTGATTGGTATTTTGTCCCATATTGCAAATTTGGTGTAATAAAACTAAAGGGAGATGCAACGGAACCGTAAAATGTAAGGAAAATAAGCCAAAGTACTTGATTAATAAATATCAAAAAGTCTACACCTGATTAATAAATCACTTAATAAATCAAATTAATATTTAGCAACAAATAGATAATAAATACATCAACTTTCAGTAGCATATTTATATAGTTGAACTTTGAGCAAATACTAATTTATATGAAGTACAAAAAAAGAAACACAACTTTTAGATCACGAAAAAACCCACTGAAGATATGGACGAAAACATTCTCAATGATCATAAATGGCCCATAAATCAATTTAATAATATTTGTCATTTTATTTGTAAAACATGTAATGCAAAGGTTTTATTAGTTCAGTAAACTCCTCTTTCCGATTGTGAGTTTACAAAATGCAGACAAAGCTGCTCAATGTCAGCTTATAAAATAAACAAATGTTATGATAAGCAGCGGCTAAATGGCTAAATGAATACAAATAACCATTGAATAATTCCAAAACTCACGATAAATTCAATAGTTTTAGTTCATCTCGACATAAATTCAATCCCTGGACAGATTATTTACAATTATAAGAAACTTGTCATTCGGATATTTTTGAAGTGTTGAAGGCAACTTGCTAACAGTACTACACATTTTATTTAATGCTAGTGTTTGTTGGTTTTTTTATTTAAGAAGATAAGAAGATGATTACTGGGATTAATCAAAGAATCGGGCAGAGTTTATTTATTTGCCCCCAAGGGCCATCAATGGAATTTAAATGAACTAATCTGATACATACCAAACTACCATAAATTGATAACGATAATTTAAAAAAATATTAATTTATTCCAAACAAATTGAGGTTACATAACATATTAATAAAATAAAATCATTAAAATCTAGCATTGTACCTAAACTTTCAGTACAAGAGCCGCATGGTATTAATTTACATTAACGTCTGATCACCGAAAAGTTTGCTGTAAAAATCGGGATGTACACTGAACTAAAAGATTATGTTAAAATCTATGAAATATTGAGCCCCAGATAGATGGTTTGCTTTATTAACGACAGAAGAAAGCTGATATATTAGCAATACTGAGTGATACTTAAAACATTTATACGAAAATCTTAAATAAATATTCTGTTTACGACTTTTAAATGCATGAAATATGTATTTAAATTGAGCAATTTACATTACACAAACAACGACTTTAATAAAAAAATATACAAGAGGCCTGACGAAAAAATTTATACATATATAGTTATACATAATGTATGTATGTAACACAAATTATACCCAAACATAATATAACAATGCCTTATCTTCGTATTTACAAATATATACATCAGTTTCCACTATTTAAAAGTTACTACCGGCCCATTAGTTTGCTTAAATTAATTGTGCATTTTGAAATGTTTGCTTAAACCACTTAACGATGCATAAGTCTGAGGACATTTTTGACATTGGTAAGGTTTTTCCCCAGTATGATATCTCGTATGAATTACCAATTCAGCTCTCAATGTGAATGATTTCTCGCACAAACTGCATTCATGCTCCTTAACTTGGTAGTGAATACGCTTTACATGTACAGTTAAACTGCTTTGTTGGGTAAACGATTTTTTGCACAATTCACATTTGTAACTTTTTAATTTAGTATGAACATTCATGTGCTGCTTTAAATTTTGTTTTGTTAAAAAGTTTGCGTTACACGTAGAACAATTATGTGGTCTAACACCAGCATGTGTATCCTCATGTTGTCGAAGGTGACCCTTAAGTGAAAAGGATGTGAAACATATTTCACAGCGGTAAGGCTTCTCCCCAGTATGTGCTTGAATGTGCCTGTTGAGAGAATGCGCTGAACCCAAGTACTTCGTACACAAATCACATTTGAATGGCGTTTCGGGTTTATGCGTATTCAAATGTCTTGTCAAGCTTGATTTGCGGGCAAACACGTTTTGACAATGCTCACAATGAAATTTTTTGCCGCCACTATGTATTAGTTGATGACTTCTGAGATACTTCATTCGGTTAAACGTTTTTTGGCAAACGTTGCACGAGAAAGGTTTTCCCCTGTATGCCACTTAATATGCATATGTAAAGATGAACCATGAGCAAAGGATTTGTCACATAATTTGCAAAAGTAGGGCTTCTCATTTGTATGTGTTCGGTAGTGATCGAAAAGATGACTCGAGTTAGCGAACAATTTGTTGCAAAAAAGACATTCATGATTTCCACTATGAATTTGAGTTTGCGCTTCTAAGCTTTTGTTGCAACTAAACACTTTTTGACAAGTCGGGCGGTTTTGTTTTTCTGGTAACATTTTCATTCCAAAATTGAAATTGTATTTTAAATTTATGATTTTCTCAGCAGTTCCACAAATTAGTCACTTATGTGGTCATGAATGTGGGTTCTCTTTTTTGGTATAGCAAAAATATGTCACCACTGCAACGAGGAAAACAATTCAAATTAAAAACTTCTATCGTTTGAAAATAAATCACATTCCACTGAATTCAAATTGGTACTGGTTATAGAACGGTCTAACAAAAATATTTGATGCAGACATGTTGAACGTTATGAGACGAGTGATAAAAAATCTAAAACGACAATTATGCACACGATATAAGGACAATATGTGGACTTGTGTTCTAATGTATGTCTTGACTACGCGAGATACTTAGGCATCTATTTTAGGGCTATTCCGCATTAACACATTTGTTTGTGCATTTTGTTGATGAAATTTTCATGTTAGATAGTTTCTGTACGTATGCGTAAACACGATGCTTTAAGCTTGCACGTCCTTCTACTTAGATGTTTAAAAATACGTCGCATTAAGCATGCATATGTGCATTGAGTACAAATGCTTGTTCATTGCATTATTTCGTTCGTGTATATATGTACAGACAGACAAACCATCCATGCATTTTGTGTATACATGTTGTTTTGGCCGCCGGATTATCGCTGAAAAGAAATGCTTACGTGGTTCGCATGGCAAATTAAAACCAATATTAGTTACCATTAAATGCTATTTGGTAAAGTGATTTTTTATGCGGCTTTACATATCGCTTATAAGCTTAATAATTCAGATCTAAATTGGTTGGTCCAGCACATTCCTTTACGTTTATCCTAGATCTGACTAAAACCCCTATGTATGAATAAATGCGGCAAGAAAATATTGCTGAGTTTTGATGAAACGAAAACAGTCTTCTCTTATAGATAAGATGTATTAATATTAGCGTGATCTGAAAATATTTCTCACTATATGAACTTCTGAGGAATATAATAGTTATTCAACTTGTTGTTGTTCCATTTGAATACATTCAATCACAACACCATCAAATGATACCTTCCCTTACTGCTTTGGCATTTTATAATGTATATTTGTACATGTTAAGAATTATCAAAATACCAACAACATTTTGTTTCCATCGTAAAGCCATTCACAATCCGCTTATTTTAAACTTGAATACTGAAGGTATTGGCAAGAAAGTTCTTATTCATTCTTCAACTTACTTCAAAAATGTTACTACACCAAGAAGCGCGCAGCCTTACACTGAAGCCGT
>JAQFZG010005067.1:0-10857 GCA_034695465.1 Entomobrya nicoleti
CTATAAAACAATTATTTAAAAAATAGTACAGAAAAATTCAGAGCAAAATGAAAAGTACGTCCTTCCTTGTCTCTAGTCCTTCTATAATGCAACAGTGGAGTGTGAGGAAATTGAGGGCGAATGTGGGATTTTTGATTTGGAGGTTCCTGAATTGGATAACTTTGATTTTCTTCGGAAAATAAGAATGTCGTCAGAATTGGTCAAGGTGAAAAAAGTGGTTCAGTTGCATGACACTATATACGAGGCGTTTACGGCACCTTTAGATTATTTAGAAGACTGGATAAAAATTGGACTTCTTAGTTTTTCGATGGTTAAAACAATTGTAAATGGAAACGTTTTGAATGAATTGTTTGCCACAAAACAAGAAGATTTGATTAGAAGCAGTTTAAATAATTGCAGCAGGACAGCTTGGTTGCTGCCCAATTATTTAGCCCAAATTTCCCATCGATCACTTAGAAAGTCTGGAAAGCATTCTGATGTTAGCGTTATGGCTTACACATCACCAGAAGTTTTTATTACTTATCAGAATTCGTACGTGCCATCATCAATACTTCAGCAGATTTCTTTGGTTTCTCAAACTGGTTTGCTTGAGTGGTGGCCTAAATTTATAAATAGGTCGGACCTCAATATGGCTAGTGTTAATTACCCCACGAAACCGAAAATATCGGGGAATATTCTTGTAATATTTGTATTTCTGCTTGGTGTTATTGCAGTTGCCATCACATGCTTTATTTTGGAGATGTGGAGAAATATATTACAGTCTACAAAAATTACATTTAAAATTGTGCTAGCCAAATTACGAAGCATTATTTTTCGTCTGAAAAGATCAGCTTTAAATTGAAAGGTAATGACGTTAAAATTGTTAAGTGTCAAAATCATATGTAAACATACAACATATATCAACAATTTGTATGTCATTAATGCAATGAATATATAATTTAATTACGCAATTAAGAATGCTATAATATTAAAAGAATTATTTTTGATTGGCATAAAATCATTTAAAGCAATTCATGTATTCTATGATATTTAACACCAATCATTGTGAACTAAGTATTGAAATAAATATTTTCCAAAGTTCCATTGAGCATAAATATCAGAGGTTTAATTACCGTCTGTATAAGAGGATCTTGTTTTAAAATCTAGATCGGAGATCATTAATTTTTCTATATAACTGTGCTGTGCTATATAACTCTTGACTAAAAAGTATATGCAATGTTAGCTTTACCAATGACATATAAAGGTCTGACTCAGAGTGGGATATTACCGGGGAAAAACACATAAAACCCAACCTACATGGGTAAAATGGGTTTAATGGGTTAAAATAAAAAACCCAGAGAATTTAAATGGTACCACCAAAATATATACTCTATGCTATATACATAAGGTATGCATTAAATAAAACCCCCATTTTACCTATTTCATGAAGGGTACCCCAAACCCAAGGGTTTTATCGGTTTTTTAAAGCCCAGAATAAACCCACGTCCCACTCTGGTCTGACTAATATTTGCACTGTAGATATTTCATAAGGTGGTATCCTAAATAACTATTAAAACACAAACATTAGAACGTTCGTAACATGAAACAATGTAAGAAACAGACCAAAGAAGATGTTGACAAATTAGTATGTAATTTTATTGGTATTTTCTTCTTCCACAAATTCAAGAGCGTCCTTACTTTGTTGTAAGTGTTCATCATCTGCATGAGCAACTGACGGAAATGTCCATCAATTTTCCGGTGGACGTTACAGTGAAAAGGAATACAGATTCTTTGAAATTACATGGATTACGGGATTGGATTTGACAAGAGCTTGTAGTATTAAAATTGGAATCCCTATTTATGTCAAGGGTCAGCTCTTGAACTTTGGCAAAGCATTTAAATTACGACCTTATCTCATAATGCTGGATATGTGATCTTACCTCAATACTTACAGTAGGGTTCATGTTGTATCAATTCTATTTGTTATCCACCAAGTTTGACCCCAAAAGTCCACAATTATGAGGGTCAAATATATTTAATGCACAAATGGTGTCCATAGTTGCACTATTGAAATGTATGTAAAGTTTACGAAATTATAAGGCGTAATTAGAAAGTTAAGGAGAAGGCTTAAATAAATTTGTTGTATTTCCCCAATCGTTTTTACTTTACTACATGTGTGCTTAAAGGGTTAATTATTTTAGGATATTACTTGGTGAAATAGTTCGCATATGCAATTTTGCCTTTGTAGATATCAAATGAAATGTAGAACAGGTAAAAGGATGCTAAGTGTCATTGAGGCCTCATCGAATGCTTTAAAAATGTAGCATAAGTATATCAAGCAAACAATTAAATTACAAAAGAAAACAAAGTATTTTTATGTGTAGCAAAGTTTTATTTTGACTGGACCACCTGCTTGGATTTTGACTTAAGCTTCAAGCTCGTTTTATTCCATACCAAAGTTTACCGTTGTTGGCTCACATTTACATTCAAATGCCAGTCTTTAGACTATCGTAAGCCCATGCTGTTAGTTTTATGTAATTTCATGAATCAAAATACAATACAGAACGTTTGCATATTGTGAGTTATTGATTTTGCATGTCATCATCGCAGACATAACTGACATAAAATATACAAGTTTAAACTCTACTGAATAATATTCTGTTTGCCAGAACAGTTTGTTTTAAAGGTAATCTTGAACTTGACATCCAGTTACATATTGAATATATTTAAGTAGCCGATTTCAAATCACAGTTTATCATGTGTAGCATTTCAATTTCAAACTTTTACATTTTAATATCTTTTATTTGACTTCGCAGAAGGACAGCTAACTTTATAAAGTATTTGTATTCTGTGTAGTTCAAATATATTAGTCAGAAGCAGACCAAGATCAATGCAAAATCAGTTTTTAGTGCTTGAAACATATTAACCGTAAGAAAAAGAGTTGTTAGCTACTTTGCGTGCTTAGCTGTAGTTTCAGCGGGTGATGATAAATTTATGAAAAATATGAAGCAATCAAAAAAGTTAATCAAACGCCAGAATAATGTGAATTAGAGCCGAATTTTAATTTTGACTTTAAATTTTGAATATTAATTTTTCAGTTTCCAAATCCGAGTTGCCATTATCAATCTGTCAGATATATTGTGATTTACTTTCCTTTTCCTTTGCCCGTAGAAGCCTTAGTAGGTTTTGTAACGGATGTCACCTTAAATATTAAAAATTGACCAAAGTTAGAAATTATTCAACTTAAAAGCTTACCAATCACACTAAAATTTATAGTTTAACTTGATATTATTGAGAACAGTATGTAGTGTTATTGATACCTGAGTGACTGCCATATAGAGTCCCAACAAAACTCCCAAGTAGAAAATAGTACTTCTCATTTTGTGTTATGCTCCTTCAACTTCAAGAATTGAAATGAAATAATGCTGGCATTCATGTACATACAGTAAAATCACATGATCACCGTTTTGTCAGCTGTAATTATTACGTAAAACCATTAAACAGAGCATTTTTTATTTATTGCTTCAAATGGTATTTATTATTTAAGAGTATTTTACGTCTTCAGGAAATAGTTATATCTTACAACGAAAATTGCTTTAATTACTTATTGTGATATTGAAGTTTAATTGGACTACGTGTTATTGAGGCCTCGTCGAATGAAATATATAGTATATAAAGTAAATAACAACAGGAAAGAAAATATTATTATGTGTATATGGGCTGGACCTCCTGCTTGGACTTTGAGTTAAGCTAAACATTCTTTTTATTCCATGTCCAAGTTTATATTTACATTCCAACACTAAGCTTTAGAGTATTGCAGCCCATGCTGTTAGTCGTTTATCGTTTCATGACTCAAAATACAATAAAATCTTTTGACTAATTTGTATGATTGTGTTTGCATGTATGACATTATCTAAAACATAACTGACAAAAAATAAACAAGTTGAAAATCGAGTTTGAAAATATTTTGTTTCTGCCAGAGCAGCTTTGGAAGTCAACCTTGAACTTGACACACAGTTGAATATTGATTATAAATAGCAGATTTCGAATAGCATTTTATCATGTTAATCAATTAGTTGTAAAATATTATGTATTTTATTTTTTTGTATTTAATGTCGACTACTCTGCAGATGGACAGCTGTTTTCCATAAAGTACTTGTGCTCTGTGAAGTTCAAGTGTAGTATTTAAAAGCAGACCAAGACCAATGCAAAATGAGTAAATAGAAATCAATTTTGTGATAGAAACATTATGATTTACGGCTTAGCTGTAGTTCCAGCGGCAGCGGGTGGTAACTTTATGAAAAAAATGAGAAGCAATTTAAATAAAATTTAGCCAAACGCCAGAACAAAGGTATTTAGAGCACAATTTTTATTTTGACTTTAAATTTTTAATAATAATTTTTCAACGTTTTCCAATTCCAAGTCGTCATTATAAATCTGTAATATGTTTTTGCGATTTACTTTCCTTTTCCCTTTCCTTTGCCCGAAGAAGCCTTAGTAGGTTTTGTAACGGATGTCCCCTTAAATAAATAAAAATGTGTCAATCGACAACAAAGTTATAAATTTTCCAACTTAAAAGCTTACCCATTGCATTAAAATTTGAACGTAATAGTATTAAAGATAATTTGTATTGATATTGATACCTGAGCGACCGCCATAAGGAGTCCCAACAAAACTCCCACGTAGAACAGAGATATTTTCATTATATGATGATATGCTACTTCAACTTTGAGAATTGAAATGAAGTAATGTTAGTTGTGACTTGTTGTATAGTTGCCAGCAATAATTGTAACGTGTAACCATTAAACCTAATATGATTTTATTAATTGCCTCTAAGGACATTGAAGTATATTCTACGTCGTAAGTAAATCGTTAAACCTTATAACTATAATTACCTATTGTGCTATTAAGTGCCACTAGTTTAATTGCTGTCTGAATGAGATATACCAATTGCACAACTTGAAAAATGCATTAAACCTTTTACTAGAAGTTAACTGTTTTCTCAGCATCATTTGGCCTAACGACGTTACGATACTAGTTATAAACGACATCAAAACGTGACGACATCAATGTTTAATTAAATCACTTTCGTTTTCAACTATACATAACTTTCCATTAGTGCTATTGATTTTTTAATTAAAAGGGATATGTATATTTCCAGCCTATTAGTACGCCCAAGTTTCAAAAACTATTTACAATTAGTTTCCAAGCAACAGGAAATACCCATTACATAAAATTTGCGTGCATTCTAGCCTAAAGACTTATCTAACCACAATATATTTGCATATTGCTGATCTTTTCTCTATATATGCAGGTTTCAAATCCCTTAAACTTAAGTCAATATGGCAAATAGCAACTTTATGACTTACAGTATTTTACCACATTTCGTCATGTAAAATGAAATGAATGATAAAATATTTGGAATTGGCCAACGTGCATTTCATTCAGGATCCTGAGCTGATCTTCCCAATCCCATTTGCCAATGAAACAAATAGAGATCCAACTAGTCCAATGATCTAATAATTCAAGGTCTACAGTTTCATATACAAATAACTTAATTCATAAAATGAAAAAATTCAAACATTACTTACGCCAAAATGGAATCGTTGATTTATAGCAAAGTTCCCTGTTCCAAATACCATGGGTTCTGAGTTAAGCTCATCTAGCAATCCGTTCAAGTCCCAATCTTCGCCATCGACTGTGACTTTCCCAGTTCGCATTCCCCAATTCCGAATTAGCTTCCGGAGTATCTCATCCTTTAAATTAGGACAAGTTTTTTATTAAAACTGTTTTGACATTCCAATGAGACAAATTATGCATGTACAATTAACCAAGGTTACAAGAGGAATTTAAAAAGTAACGTTTACCTGTTGCGTAAGCCTTGATGAAATAGCATATGTTATCTCAGCTTTTACGATGTCATATATATAGCTGATGTATACTATCGTCGTACTTCTTTCATTGGGTAATATGCAAATACTAAGAAAGTCTGCATACATCAATACGTTGGTGACATGGAACAATGGAAGAAACGGTCCGAAGAAGATGTTGACAAATTGGTACACAGCTTTGTACGCTCGCCACTTTCTAAACACAGCCGCACGGGTTGTTTGTAGGGTTGAAGCTTCTAATGAATTTGGCGGTCCAACGTTGTCCACCACTTGCATCACATGATTCACTACGAATACATGTTTCCAGCTTGAAAGTACCAGATTCACAATCAGTATCAAATCCCATACCATTCCCATAAACAAGCTTGATAGAAAGTCTCGAATTAACAAAGCAATTCCAAGACAAATATTGGCGGCTGTTAGGTCGAAAAATTGGTCGAATAGCTGATCGTTTGTACTTGTCATATTCTTGAAATTCCACAAGAAAAGGTCCTGGCTCAACGAGTGCGAACTATACAATATGGTTTCTAGGAAAGACCCATCCCACATTCCAAATGACAATATTTGCAAAGCAAAAGAAAGAACTGCAGTGAGGATTCCCAATACTATTGCAGCATTTTGCATCCATGGTGTATAGTTATCATTTTCCTCGTATGCACTCATGATATTAATCATTTTGGCCATGTCGTGGTCTCTGCAGAGTAGGAATGCAAACTGAATGGCAGTTCCTGTGCTTATCAAGCAGAATGCAAACTTTACAAAGGCGTTGAATCCATCCCCAGTGAGAAAAGTGAACAACCAGAGTTTTGATTGGCAGGCCAAATCAAAAGCAGTACAAGCTACAACTATCCAAAAGAATGCCTATAATATTAAATAATTAAGTATCCATTTTGGTTTTACACACTTTGGTTATATAATTGCTTCGACATAATTAATTATTTAATACTTTAAATAAATTTACCAATTACCCTTTGAATTTTAGCACACACTTTCCAGTTACAGTCACTTTCCAAGGTTGATACATGCTTTATTGGGAGCGGAGCTGTGCCACAAATATGCATAATGCGAAAATATTTGTGAAGATGGCTGGACGGTTTCCAGGCAACCATTTTACCAGCTTTCATAGAGTGATCACTTGCAAGTGCATTGCTATTAGCATGGCTGGTAGTTACATCATCATCATCACCTTGTTGCAAATCTTCAACTTGTATTCGAGATGATAGTGGGAATGCCCAGCGACCTGTGTCTGGAAATGAGTCATTTGAACCAATTTCGGATGCGGCTGGAGATGGTTTTACTATTATAATGTTCGGACTTCCATTTCCGTTAAATGATAGCTGTTGGACCTCAGCAAAAATTGTAGGAACTTTCCCAGCAGACAAATCATTGCCAATATGTGAATTAAACTGTGACGTGACTTGTGGTGGCGTCGGAATTGTATCACAACTGCCTACTTTGCACTTTTCCGTGAGCCAGGAAATGAAACCAGTACAACAACGTTTATTAAATGTTATCATTTTCCCCATAAAACATTAGTTGTCTATAATATATATTTATTGATGATTTTTTGTGGATCAGTGGCTAGTTTCAATTAAGTCACTTATTAATTATGAAATATAAATTGTCTGAAAAAAAACTGGTGGAAATACTTTTTCACTTTGGTGTATTTTACCGACATACAAGTCAAATATATTGTGTATGTTTGTATGAGTGTACACGGAAATGTAATAAAATGGCTAGCATTTAAAAAGGAGACTACCTGTTCCGAAGAACCCAAATTGACGCACATTGAAAAAAGAAGTAGCACAAGAGATACAAGTAACAAAAAGAAATACATTAAGTTGCAATTTATTTATTTTTGGTCGGACCACCTGCTAATTCTTCGGCGTATTTTAAAGTTTTCTTTTTCTATAATATAATAGTTTATCAAATGTCAAATGCCAACCTCTTTACAACTATCATTTGTCTTATGTAAAACGGAATATGAAGCATAGCGTGTAGTTTTGGAAACCATTGCTTGTCTGAAGAATTTCGTTATTGAAAACAACTTTTACTGTTCCAATGTGATCAACGGAATCAAAAAGTATTTTGATAATATGATTGACATACACGACATTTATAAATATGTCATATAAACTATGTAGCCATAGTACAGCATATGTTTTAAACTAACATTGAACTTGCATCATCATTATTTTTTTGAAGGTAGGTGTGGAACTTATAAATTCTACTTCGAAATAAGCATGGATTGTTTAAGGTTGCTTTGATTTCTTATTCAAAAAATCTGACACAGAATCTTATGCAAAAACCCTTTTAATTCCTACACGTTCTGTTATAACAAAATATTAATGAAAGTGAGACTATTTCTAAAAACATTTTTACCAATAAAGTGGTGAACGCATAGCAATTCAAACAAAACAATTCACACCAAAAATTCAAAAGAATTTAATAAGTTTTTTATGAAAAATTAGTAGCTTTGTAACTGATTTATTACAATACTTTGTACAAGTTATCTAAAAGAAAACTGGGTAAACTATGCTCGAGGAAGTCTCTTTTTATCTAATTTTGTAATAAAACTAAAGTTCCAACCAAAAGGATTTATTTGATTAGAAATTTCAAAGGTATTTTTGTGTACTGTTTCAGTGAAAGAATGGGCCAACATTGACATAAAATAATCCAACAAGGGCACTAAATTTTAATCTTGAAAAAAAATTGTTGGCTCCTTTGAATGGCCTCCCAAACTTTCCAAAAATGGTCTAAAATCGTGCATTTTTAATATTTTTCAAGTTATTTTATTTTTTAAACTACCTGTATCAATTGCTGAAGGCCAATTGAGTTAGATTGAGTTCTAGAAACAAAGTAACAATTTACTAAGTTTTCGCTCATAAGATCCCTATCACCAGAAAACAAGATAAGTGTTCTGTCATCCCAAGCAAGGTCCTTTTGCATGACAATATCTTCCACAGCGTCTGCCGTGATACTGGCATCGATTTCCTTTTCCTTTAACGTCCACTTTGAACACTCGAACGTTTTCACTTGAGCGTGCTTTCTTCGAATAGCTTCCCAAACTGCAAAAAATATGGGTTTAGAATCGTGCAAATTTTTATATATATTTTTTTTTGAGTTTTTTATTTTTTATTTTAATTACCTGTATCAAGGGCTGGAGGCTCAGATCCATAAAGTTTCCCGAACAACAACTCCCGACCTCCAACAGCTTTCGAGATTAACTTCCCAACATCAATACGAAGAGCAACGTCTATGATTCCACTTAAATATCCCTTAAGTCTGGCCGAATGCTTTCTCGACTCTTCGAAAATGTTAGAGTTGTCAATATACAAGAGTATATTTTTAGGATTTTCGTGACCCCAGTTGTATCCCATGTTTTGATAATTAGGGGGGTTCTGGGGATTACTCTTTTGGATTTGGGTAGGTGGTTGAGGCTTGGATGCCACTTTTTGCTTTGTCATATTCCTGTACATTTTAATTGTTTTCCGACTATCAGCCAATTCGGTTGAGTTCTAAAAACGAAGTAACAATTTACAAAGTTAAATCACTCACAATTTCACAAACTTGTGTTTAATGATAACTTGTCATACTGATATACAGTGTATAACAAACTGTGTACCTTGTAAAAATTGTTTAAAAATTAAATTTGTTTAAAGTGAAAAAATAAACATAACGTGATCCCATTTTAAACATGATGCCCGCTAGCTGCTATTATCGTTATCGAGAAAGTTGGATTTACTTTGGTAAGACTCATAATTTATATCAAGTTCAAAATGTGCATAGCATTAGGCTTTACGCAAGATGCAAAAGTAAGCATGTGAAAAATGAAAATGCAACAAAGAAATATGAACGAGCAAAATGCCAAATGATTAGCATAGTGTGGCTTCAATGTTTCATTACCTATATATCTCGAAATAAAACCGGTTTTTTTTACCAAGACCATCCCCGGTATGCCTTTATTTTAAGTTCACTCGGATAAAAAATAATTTTCTACATACATACATATGTATTTTTGATACACCAAACTACTCCAAGGAATACGCATGTGAAAAACACTACTGTCAAAATACAGAGTAATACTTTTGACTTTTGAAAATATGATCTTATGTATTATAAAAAGGTAATCAAATTCATGGCTCGGTAGCTTCTTTTCTTTGTCAAGTCTGACCATATGTTATGTTCTTTTCTTTTGTTTAAACGACCGGTAAAATAGTAACATGACAAGTGTGAAGGCAAGTATGTGTTCATCAAAAAGTAATGTCAGCTATTTTTGTAATATACTTACTATTAAATATTTTTCATAAACAGATTTGTAAATTCCATTTTATATTCGTTAATTTAAAAATGTTTACTGTTATATAAGTAGTATTTTTGAGTCTTTGCAAAAAAAACAATAAGCTAACAAACGAAGTTTGAAATTTTTCCAATACAACTTATTTAAAAGTAAATCATGTCTCGAAGCAATTCAAGGCACAACAGTGGAAACAGTGATACGTCTTCCCCTAAACCTAACCGTTTTGTTAGGAATATTAACTATCAACCGCCTAATGTTTCTGATGGTAACAACGTGCATAATGTTCTGCTATATATTGACAACTCAAACGTTTTTGAAAGTGCAAGAAAACATTCCGCGAGGAAGAAAAATTATCTCGGTGGTATCAAAGACGTAGCCTGTCGAATTGATGTTGGAAAACTTCTTACAAGAGCACTTGGTAACCGGAAGTTGTTACATGGGAGACTTTATGGATCTGAACCTCCAGCACTTGATTCTGGTAAAAAAGATATCCTAATATATTTAAGAATGTGTTGTGAATGTTATGATAATTTAACTGATTCTAATAAGTATTCTTTTTTATTAAGTTTGGGAAGCCATTCGTAAAAACCACATTGAAGTAAAAACATTTGAACGTTCCAGTTGGACTCTAAAGGAAAAAGAAATTGATGCAAGCCTTACAGCCGATGCTGTTGAAGACATTGTGTT